>PVJO010019747.1:0-33470 GCA_004026905.1 Hystrix cristata
TCCCTATTCAGCTTCAATTTTATGAAGATAGAGACTGTATCTGTTTTCTATAGTTTTGGATACTCACCATATAGCATCATGGATTGAACATAAAATGTATTTAAGGATATTGTTGATTGATTTAGCAGAAACCATAATCAAAAGGGAGGTTTTCTCAGAATTAAGAGTCCACAATTCAGTTCTCAAGCAGAAGCATTTGACAAAATTTTGCTTCTGTTTGCGAACTCCACATTAAGTGACAAACATGAACATGGCCATCTTCCCCCATGAACATGAATGAGGTCATCTTTCTCTCTCTGACGGGTGGTTGGGGCTTCCTTTAGTTGAGATCATAGTCTCAGACAGACCTGTGCACACTTTCTGTGACGCTTTTCTGTGTGCTTGTTAGCACATACAGTACTGTACACCATTATTCAATCCAACATGGCTCCAAATAAAATACAGGGCAAGCATGGTGGTAAAAAGAAAGTGCAGCATGGTAATGAAGGTGACAATATGTAGAGCGATAATGAAGGTAACAAGAAAGTGCAAAGCAAGAATGGTAAGAAGGTTTTGAAGAAAATAGCCATTGAATTGAAGAAGGAAATTGTAGTGAAGCATGAGTGTGGCATTCATTTGACTGATCTGGTCTCAGAGTACAAGATGGCAAAGTTGACAATCTCAACTGTTTTGAAGAACAAAGATGCCACAAAGGAGCTGATCTGGCAGGAGGGGTAACAGTGTTAACCAAGCAGAGCACACAAGTGCTGGAAGAAGTGGAAAAACTTTTGTTAGTGTGGTTGAATGATAAACAGCTGGCAGGTGATAGTGAAGCTGTGATCTGTGAAAAAGTCAGAAAATTACAGGAAATTTTCTGCAAGAACACTTCTCTACAGGAGCAACAAGTGATGAATTTAAAGTCAGTGGAGGGCGGTTTGATAAACTCCGCAAGAGAAGTGGCATCCACAGTGTGATAAGACACAGTGAGCCTTCCAGTTCTGACGAGGCCACTGTGGAAGCATGCAAGAAAGAATTCACTGAATTCAGGAAGGCAGAAAGATACGTGGCTCAGCAGGTGTTCAGCTGCAAGAAACCAAGGCTCTTGTGGAAGAAGATGCTGAACAGAACCTATATCATGTGGGAGGAAGAGGCATTGCCGGGGCACAAGCTCATGAAGGACAGAACGACCCTTTTGCTGTGTGCAAACACAAGTGCTGATTCTGAAGATGAAGCCACTATGGATGCACCATTCCCAGACCCCTCTTGTATTCAAGGAACAGAATGTGAACAAGGCCAGACTGCCTGTCATGTGGAGCACCGACGCACAATTTTGGGTCACAGGCAAATTTCATGGAATGGCTGCATGCTGCATTCATACCCACTGTTAAGAAATAACTTTCTGCTAGGGATTTAACTCAGGGGTTAGAGTGCTTGCCTTGTAAATGCAAGGCCTTGAGTTTGATCCCCAGCACCAAAAAATGAACTTTTTGGAAACCAACTGCCTGAGAGTGACTTCTAATGGACCATGCCCTGGTACATCCTCCAGCGTTGGCAGATGATATGGATGATGAGGAGGACTTCATAAGTGTCAATCAAGTTCCTCCCCTCCAAAATGACTCCTCTTTGGCAGCCCATGGACCAGCAAGTTACCTATGACATCAAAAGCTGTGCTCAGAGGCTCTCTTCACCGGGTGTTTTAATCTCACTGGAGAGATGCCTATGACTCTGAAGGAGTTCTGGAATAAACATTTCAGTGTCCTCCACTGCATCAACCTCATTGACAAAGCCTGGGAAGATGTCACTTACCTGACATTAAACTTGGCCTGGAGGAAACTGGCCAGAATGTGTCACTGAATGTGACTTTAAAGGGTCTGATGTGCAGGGAGTGGAGGAGATTGTGTTCCTGTGCAAGAGAGAGGGTCTGGAGGTCAATGGGGCAGACAAAGAGGAGCTTATTGAGGACCATGAGGAGGACCTGAGGATGGAAGATCTTGCTGAACTCCAGAGAGAGCAATAGGAGGCGCTCGTCAAGGAGCATTCCCCTGAGGAACAGAAAGACAGGGAGGAGGTTATTGGTGATGCAATAAACTCCCTTCTGGAAAAGTGGAATGAGTGCCGTGCCAGGATTTCTTTGAGAAGCAACCCCCACTACCACCCCAACATAACTGTAATGAACAGAGTGTTGAATCTGACGAATGATGACATGGTCTCTCATTTCAGAAGAGTTATGCAGTGCAGGAAAAAACAAGTGAAATTAGACATATTTTGTCAAAATTGACTCTGCAGCTAAGAGACAAAGAGAGGAAACCCCTGAAGGAGATCTCCCTAATGTCCTAATGGAGTGGGACTCTCCCTCCAAACAGTAACCTCCTCGCCACTCACCATCCTGTCCTCCACTCCAGAAGTCACCTCAAGCAAGGTGAATGTCCTCTGTCTTCATACTGTACCATACTGCAATTTGTTTCATATTTTTGTGGTTGAAAAAAATACATATGGTTCAAAATGGGTTAACCTTATTTACATTTAACCTTATGGGAAAATTTGATTCAGTTCGCAACCTAAATTGTTTTGCAACCAAATTCATAGGAGTCAGATTAACCTTATTCACATTGAACTTTATGGAAAAATTTGATTCAGTTGCAACCAAGATTGTGGAATGAATTGATGAATTGAATTACCACTGTGTTTTAATGACTATTGCAACATAAGTGGTTTATCTTCCAAAATATTTACTGTAGGACTTTGCTTTTATGTAAAACTGATAATCATATAAATGCAGACTGACAAAAGAAGAAAATAAGAGTTGATATTCTTCTGCAATTTTTATGTTTATTTTCTTGGGTCTGATGTTTCTTATCATGCATTATCATTGTGTTTAAACATCTTCTAGTAACTATTTATTTAGACTGACTTTGTCAAAATCAAATATGAAAAGAAACAACATCAAAGTAAAGTATTGTAAATTAAGTACTGGCAAACACACAAAGATGCACATAAAATTTCACCTACTACACAGTGAAATGCATTCTGATAGATGAAAATAATCTCAATGACATCCAGAGGGTAAGAATCCTTTTTATCTTGCTGTAACCAGCTTTCTTAAAAATACACAAAATAAAAGAAACCATTTCAACTCTTCTCTTCTTGAGTTAGTAATTTTATTCAATAAATAAGAGAAGTGAAACCAAAGAATCAGAGTCAAAGAACCCTGAATATGCTATGTTGACATTTCTAATTGGCTTTGAAAGTACAGTAATGGACTTCATGAATCTGATTTGCAACAGTTTCCACAAAATGATTATGTGGAACAAAATTATATCATTCCTGAAAATGATTGTTGCCATCATTCCTGAAAATGACTGTGTCACCTCTGCCAATATCATTCTATCTAATCTTTTTTATATCAGATTTGTATTCCTTTTATACAGGCATTTTCAGATTCTTGATTGAGTTATATTCTAAAATTCTATTGTATGCTAATTATTTGTAATCCACTATGCACTTTTCATAGAAAGTGTTATAGATGATAATGAACCACTTCAGTAAAAACAACAACAATAACAGCAACAACAAAAAACAGTTGTTTGAATGAAACTCACATAACAATTATTTCAAAAGAGAAAAATTCACTGGCCTTTAGTAGAGTCACAGTGACAATTGCCACCTCTGTTTAATTGCAAAACATTTCCATCCTTCCTAAGTAAAATTATTTACCCATTAGACAGCATTTACCCCTTCACACTACATCTCTAACCCCGACAACTATCAGTGTGTTCTCTCTCTGTTGAATGGTCCTTTCTAGAGATTTCATGTAAATGGAACGCCACAATATGTGACCTTGTACATATCTTCTTTCACTCAGGACAATGTTTTCAGATTTTTTTCATGCTGTAGTGTGGATCAGTTCTTTGTTTCCTTTTATGGCTGAGTAGTATCCAATTACAGTCAGTAGTATAGAGGAGGCAGGTGATACTTCTGCTTAAATGAGTTTCAAGTAGTAGTGGCAGGAGACCCACTAGTGCAAATGGCAGAAGAAACAAAAGAGAATTCCAAGCCCAGGATTAGATTCAGGATGGCCACTGAAAATTATTTAAATGACCACAGTTTATCTTTCAAACTTACTGCATTTCTTCATGTTCCTTGCTATAATTTGCATATTTTATGTAGAGTTTAAATAATTTTTGCCATGTTCTGATGATCAGTCTCAAGACTTCCTGGCTTACTATTGCTAACATGTTCCAGATTTATGATATTCCCATCTATTTCTCAAAATTCTTATTCCGTAAGTTCCAATAAGCTAAAAGAGAAATAGGAGAAAACTATCTAAATGAATTCAAATGAATGGGTATTTGTGACGGTAGCTAACATTTTTATGGCATTTACTCTGTGTCTTGCATCCTTCTAAATTATTTTCATATATTAACCCATTTAATCATCATGGCAACCTCTGAGGTGGCTGTTAATATTATCCCCATTTTATAGGTAAGAATGTTTAAGTGAAATTCTGAAAATTCTTTAGTAACAAAAACAGAAAAAAAATGACTAAAGGCAATAGTAAAATTCAACTTCTTTACCTACCTGAAATGTAATCTTAGTTCCAGTAATAAATGGAGGTGGAGAGAGCCTAGGACAGTGGATTCATTTTTTTAATTCATTGATTTTCTGTTTGTAATCAGACAGTGGAGCTGAGGTCAATGCTTTGCAGTGATTGGAAGGCTGGCTCTGTCGATTTCCCGAGCTGCGTTCTGCTTTACAACAGGCCATGTCTGGATTACTCCCTGTGTCCCCACAGTGGAATATACATCAGCAATAGCAGGGATCAGGGCCATCTGGTTCTTTGGGAGTGAATGCTCCTTATGAGCCAGGAATATAATCCCCAAAGTTGCATTTGCAGTGATAGCTTTAAATTTCAACTACCATTAAGACCCTACATTGGGCAGATACCAGGTTAGCAGGCACGTCACTGATGTTGGCCTCAATTTTTATGTTTCATGGACCACTACGACTATGGTGGCCCTCTCCCTGTGCCCACTTGGTTCAATTTCTCCATTTTTCCCTTAGGTTTTCAGTTGCCCCATGCTCCTTCTTGCTCAGATCCTTTGAACCAATGTGGTGTACACCTGGAAATTCATCCACTGATCTGTGTGGATAAGTTCTGCTCGTACTTCAGGCTTCATTTTAAATGGCACCTTTTTCAACAGTGCTTGGCCAGACACTTCTCTCTCCTAACATCATCACTAGGACCTGTGAAGTACATCTTATGATTTCCTTTCTCTCTATCAGGAAACTAAAAAAAATAGCCTATTGTTTTGCACAAGTTTAAATGAAAGAAGCTAGGTATGAGTCTAGACTTGTTGGCTGCATGAAACAGGGACAGAAGAAGACAGATCTCCCAGAAGGTTCAGGACCTGGGAAACGGCAGAGCGGTGAATTCTCTGAGTTCTCTTACTGCCTCGTATGCCTCAGACTGGGTAAGGGAAATATCTCCCCGCCCAGAGCATCAGTGAGCAGAAACAAATCAAGGTCCCAAGCAGAGCATAGTCTCTCTGACTACATGACCTAGAAAGAAAAGAACTAGAAAGACATAAAGCGCTTAGGGAGCAGAAATAATTGATGGATGTGAAGTTAGAATAGAAATTAGGAAAACTCTTGAGAGGATAGATGTGAAAGCAGTGAACACTTTTGGAGATATATGGGTTTGCATCCCACATTTGTACTGTGCGGACCTTGAAAGACAAAGAGCGTGGGGATATAAACTGTTAATAATGTGAGCTGCAGAAAGAATGAGACGCCACCTCAGAACACCAACAAGCAGGAAAACCCAGCCAGAGTAAAGGGGAAGCTCTCAGGACAAAGGGGCTTAAGGTTCATACATGGGTTATGCCAGAAAAGGATGTGAGAATGGGCTGTCCCATGAGCTTTCTGCAGGGTCCTTCTTCCTCTCGTCTTGAGGCTGTGGGCCTTGGGCAGTGTCCAGGGCCACAGGAGCTGGGACACTGTGGTCTTGGGAAGATCTTGGGAGCTGAGAGTTGGTTGTTTCCTGTGGGGCACTTACCTTTACAGCCATTAGTGTTTCTGACTAGGCCGAATTAGAAATGTTTGGTGATCAAAGTATATAACAAAAATACTTGAGGGATTGGATAGAGAGCATAAACTCGGTGGTAGAACATTTACCCCACCTGTATGAGGTTCTATCTCCAGCACTGCTTCCCCCAAAAAAGGATTTGAAGAAATAATTGCTGAAAAACACTCAACTTTTCAAAATGTATACACTGATACATTCAAGTATCTGAATGAACCCAGAATGGAGAAAGCCAACGAAATCCACAACAAAACGTCACAGTCTAGCTGCATCAAAGTCAAAACGTGACTGCCAAATAGATGAAAGAGAAAAACAAAACATTGAAGGCAGCATAACAAAGAAAAGGCACTTCACTTATGGGGGAAACAAAACAAAAATAGCTATGATGATTTAGTATTTCACTTCCGAAACCTTAGTAGCCAGAAGGAGGTAGCCCAAAATTTTTCGAGGGCTAAAAGAAAGAATTGCCAACTCACAGACCTATGGTGATGGAAATAGCATTCAAGAACGAGAGGGCAATTGACATTTTTAGTTGAAGGAAAGCCAATCTGTGTTTAGCTCACTTGACTGAAAGAGTGGCTGCAGGGTGTTTTCTAAACAGACAGAAAAATTACTGAGAGAGTAATCTGGGAACTTATATAGTAAGGGTAGAAGGAAGAAAATATGATTACATGCAGTAATCTTCTTGTTTTGAGATTTTAAATTATGTGTGATGTTTGAAGCAAAGTTATAACCCTGAGTACTGATGTTTTCTATACAATTATACTGCAAAGTGAAACAGGTAGAGGGTAGAGGAATGTAAAAGACAGTCTACATTTGATTTGAACTGGCAAATAATGATAGAAATAGACATTACTTATGTAAATGCTATTCATTACTTACAACACTGAACAAAAATCATGTAAATACATATACTAAACAAAACTTCGTGTATATCTAAACGAATTCCTAATTATTTCAGAAATCTGCGAAAAGCAGGCTGATAAAATATTTTTAAAGGAATGGAAACAGAAAAGACAAAAACAAAATGAAAATGACATACTTAACCCCCAACATACCACAAAAAAATAACA
The DNA here is from genome assembly GCA_004026905.1 of Hystrix cristata. Classification (NCBI taxonomy): domain Eukaryota; kingdom Metazoa; phylum Chordata; class Mammalia; order Rodentia; family Hystricidae; genus Hystrix; species Hystrix cristata. The sequence continues at coordinate 7,135 of PVJO010019747.1, forward strand.
AATATATCATTTAAATACAAAAATTTAAAAAATAGACTGGTAAATTGGTTTTTTTAGAAAAGAGATCACCCAATTCTCAGCTGTCTATAAGTAATTCATTTTTAAAAATTTTTTTTACCAAGAACATGTATTGGTATTGTATGTATAATGATTACATTCATCATGGTTAATTTGTACTTGTACATGATATATCATGGTCCCCCCCGCCGCTTCCCCACCCCTCCTTTCCATACCCCACCCTTCCTTATTTACAGCAGGTTTATTTACATTTTTACATTTTCCCCTTTTTTCTTTCTCTTCTTTTTCCCTTCCTTCTTTTCCCCCTCTTCTCTTTCTAGTTTTCTTCCCTTTAGAATATTATCTTTATTTTACATGATATCTATTATACCTCTTTGTCCTTATTTACACTTACAGTTTCTCATATCATTCAGTATGTACTCATGAGTGTCTGATTTATTTCACTTAAGAGTATGTTCTCAAGGTGCATCCATTTACCTACAAATGACTAGTTTATCCTTCTTTATGGCGGAAATGGTACTCCTTTGTGTAGAAAACCTACATCTTTAGCCATTCAGTAGCGGTTGGGGATTTGGGTCATTTCCAAGACTTAACTATTACAAATTGTTTTGCTATAAATGTGATAGTGCATATATCACTGTGGTATGATGTTTTTAATTCTTCTGGGAGGAGACCAAGCAGAGGAATTGCTGGGTCAAATCCCTCTGCTTGGTATCCTCCCAGAAGAAATTCATTCAAAATATAATGATGTAGAAATCAGAGAATAGATACTGTTACATCATGCAAACATTAACCAAAAGAAGTAAGTGAATATAATTATATCAAATAACGTAGCATGTACATTTACAAAATGACAAATATAATGAAAGAAATATCACCCCCAAGATGATATAGCCATGCTAAATGTGTATATAGCAAAAATCAGAATTAAATTATATGTGAAGTATTTAGTGATAGCTATGAAGTAAACTGGAACAAAATCACAATTGGAGAGTCCAGTAAGACTTTCTCCATTGATAGAACAATTAAACAGAAAACCAGCAGAAAAGAAAAACCCAAGACTATCCCTTGACAATAATAAAACAATCCAAAAGATGCATCAGAAGATCACATACTTTTCAAGCATTGATGGAGTGTCTCTCAAAATAGACCATGTCACAGGCCTTTAAAAAACTTCAATAAATTTAAAAGAATTAAAATCACATACCACGTTTTTTGAGCACAGTGGAATAAAACAAAAAATCAATGAAGAAACAGCAGAGCTAAACATTCGGAAACTAAACAGTGAACGTCTGCCAAATGTATCAGTAAGGATTACGTCTGTAGGGAGATCCAAAGATATTGATGATGACATTCTGAAGAATAAAGCAGGGGATACATCGAAGGGATATAATGATTAAGTAGCTTACATGCACAATCTGATACTGTTATCTATCTGTATTCCTGGACTCTGTGAGCACAAATTTAATCCTGGGACAAAATATTCACTCAAAATATTGTTTTGTTGTTATTCCCTAAATGATACAGCACAAACATATTTACCTAGCATTTACATTGTATTTGGTATTTGATACTATAAATAACCTAGAGATTACTAGATTAAACACTGCAACATAATATAAAATAGTTCAGATAGCTCTGTAACTATTAAGAAAAAATAATCCATAGCTGTAAACTCCCCAGAAATAAAACTCCAGGTTCAGATAGTTTGATGAGGGAATGACAACATTTAAAAAAATAATTAATGCTGATTATGCATAATCTCTAACAAAAAGAAGAAAAAGAATATTTCCTAATTCACTTTTCAAGCTTACTGTTCTCCTAATTTGCAAAAAAAAAAAAAAAAAAAAAAAGAGGAAAAAAATGACCAAAGTCTCACCAAGTTAGGAACAAATATCCCTAACAAAATATTATCAAATGTGTTCAGCAATCTATAAAGATGACGACATGCCTCGACTAATTGGGATTTATTGCAGGCATACAAGACTGATTCAATATTTGAAATTTTATTAATTAGACCAATATATAAACCGCATAAAGAAAACCTATATGACTATATCAATTAATGTAGAAAAGACATTTGGCAAAGCTAAACATCTATATGTGATAAAGACTCTTAGAAAAATTAGAATAAAGATAAAATTTCTCAGGTCAAAAGAATATCTACATGGGGTTGGGAATTTAGCTCAAGTGGTAGAGCACTTGCCAGCAAGTTCAAGGCCCTGAGTTCGATCCCCAGCACCAAACAAACAAATAAAAAAACAGAATATCTACAATAAATTTACAGCTAACAAACTTAATGATTAGACACCGACTGCTTTAAATTATGATTCAGAGTACAAAGATTTTTTGTTCTCACTAATACTACTTACCACTATATTAGGAGTTCTAATTTGTAATAAGTCGAAAAAGAAGACATTAAGACAGAAACAGCAGAATGAAGTAAAATTGTTCCTATTTTCAGATGGCATAATTGTCTACATAGACGATCCAGAGAATGTTTAGAAAATAGAGAACCAAGACTTATAACTCAAAATGAGTTAATCAAGGTCACAGATACACAATTATATCTACATACAACAGGTATACAATTCAGTTTTATTTCTATGTAGTAACAATGACTATACAGCTATCCCATTTAAAATTACACCCACAAATAAAACACTTAGGTATAATTTTAAGAAAATATGTATAAGGTTTATGTACTAGTAATCACAAAATTCTAATTTAAGACATCAAAAATTCTTTAAATTAATGAAGGTCCATACTGTGCTAATGGATAGCAAGTCTTACTAGAGTAAATATGTCAGTGGATAGTTAATTAAAAGCCCAGATTAATGGGCAGCTATTTTAGTTGGCCAGGCTACCTAACAAAATACTGCATACTACATAGTTTAAATAACTAAATTTTTCTTCACTTTCGGAGACTGAAAATCTAAGATTATTTTCCAGATGATTTGATTTCTGTTAAGTGTTCTTTTCTTGGCTTGTAGAAGGCTGCCTGTTCTCTGTGTCTTCACACAGACTTTCCTTGGTACATGTGCTCATAAAGAAAGCAATCCCTCCTGTGTGTTTTGGCTTTAAATTTTTTTAAGCTTTATTTTTATTAGTACCTGTTTCCAGTACATGATGATTATGCTCACTGTGAGGAATTGGTACATATCTTAATTCTGTTTTCATCTCCAATCATATCAGTTCATAGCTGTATCTCTATGACCACATTTAACATTAATTACTTTATTAGCACTTAATTATTTCCATATACAGCTGCACCAACTTTGGAACTTCAATATATCAATTTTGGGGTGACATTGGAATTCTAACATAAATTTTGGGATCATATAAATATTCAGTCTCTAATATTCTACCATTATAACCCCCAAATTTGCATTCATTCATAGGCAACAAACAAAAAAGACAACAGAATATTTGCACCATGCCAATGAAATGAATAGTTTTATTTCCAGTATTGGTTTGGATGTCTAAAGTCTGAATATCAAGTATTATTCATCCTGAGACAATATTCCTCTCAAGCTGCTTAGTCTGTGATTGGTGGATAAGAATAGGATAGATATTCTCAACCCAGAAGGGAAAAAAGCAAAGAGAAAAAGGGGAGACAGTTTCCAAGCAACTCCAAAATTAGCAAGGAAAATTCCTTTAAGACCTTAAGCCTTAAGTATAATATATTTGGTTTTCTGGAGCCGTGGGGCACTCTCTTCATCCCTACGGCCCTAGGTGCTGCTGGCCTCATCTCTACTGTTGTACTGAGAGATCTCACCTTTGGGGCTTTGGTGGAAATGTTCTCACCTGTTGAAACCAGTACAGGAGCCCTACACTTTTATAACAAGGAGGCAACCTTGATAATCTCTGAATTACTTTAAGAGTCATTCTTACCTGTTTTTAAAGTTTAATGGGTATTTGCAACCAAATAGCTCCACAGTGATATTCTCTAGAATCTAATTTTGTCCTATCTCTATCTCCTTGGGTTCAGATTGGCAGCATTTGTGATTATGTAATCTCAATCTAAAGAGAGACTCTCGGAACTGAGGATGCAGCTCAAAGGTAGAGTGTTTGCCTGAATTCAGTGTCTGGTACCCAGCTATGGTCCATTGTTTCTTAATTTCTTCTATTCATTTCTCTTTTCTCACATTTTCCTATTAGCATTAAGGAAGACCTAGGACTTAACTTCAACATTTTGATTAGAATTCTCCTCAGTGAAATAACCTAGTTTCATCATTCATAAAGTTTTCTTACAGGGAATTCTTACATGTGACATACAAATCAGTCCATTTTAAAAATAATAGATTTCATTAAATTTTAAAAGTTTTCTATGTGAAAAATACTATGCAGAAAAGAAAAATATAAGCTGCTGATAAGATATCTTAGTGCTTTCATGTATATGATTAAACAATACATTTGAAAACTATGTTCCTGAAAAAGGAATTTGACCTACAATATGAAAGTAATTTTCTAAACAACAGTAGGAAATCAGAGTGCAACTAGAAAATGTGTGAAAGCCTTGAACATACACTTCCGCAGAGTTTTTGTGTTTAGGACAGGAAGAATGTGTGTGGATGACTCACATCACCAGCATTAGGTAAAGCAAGACAGAAAGAGAGCAAGTGCAGGGACCGATGGTAATGTACACAGAGACATGGAAATTCTAAGAAAGAATCAAAAGGAATCATTTGAAATGCAAAGCACTGCTACAGAAACAAAAAATGCCTTCTGTGGCATTCTCAGACTACACATACCAAGAAAAGATCAGCGGTCATTCCCAGCACTCTGGGGGATGAGCAGGAAGATTATGAGTTTGAGCCAAGCCTGGACAAAAGAGTCTGGAGATGTAGTTCAGCACAAAGGCCCTGGGTTAAATTGCCAGTACCAAAAAAGAAAAAAAAAGTGATCTTGCAATATAACATCTCCAGTTGAAACACAAAAGGATAGAAACAGAACAGAGTAACGAAGAATGGTATGATTATTTCAAAAACTGTAACATACACAGAATTGGAATTTCTACAAGAGAATAAAGAAAACACAGCAGAAAAGCTACGCGAAAAGTGGCAAAAGACTTGCCAAAATGAATGACAGACCTTGAGCCACAGGTCAAGAAAGTTCAGCAAATACCATACAATATATACCTTCATCAATCTACACTGAGGTATAGCATATTTCAACTGAAAAAAAATCAATGATGAAAAAAAATCTTGACTGTAACCAGAGAAAGAAAATACATTGCCTGTAGAGGAAAAAATGAATATTAAATTGCACATCTGTTCAAAAATTGTACAAAAAGAGTACAATGAACTCTTTGTATTAAAAGAAACAAAGTATTAAAAGAAACAAAAATGACCAAATAACATCCTATATCTAGTTAAATTATTTTTCAAGTAAAGGAGAAATAAATACTTCTTCAGAAAAACCAAAAACTTGCAGAATTCATTGCCTGCAGACAGTCCTGCAAAAGTTTTTCAGGAGCAAAGAAATTGATGTAAGTCAGAAATCCAGATCTACATTCAGGAAGGAAAACTGTCTCCAGGTCCGGTGACAAACACCTGTAATCTGAGACACTTGAGAGGCTCACTGGGGAGGATCACAAGTTTAAGCCCAGTCTGGGAAACTTAGCAAGGCCCTGTCTCAAAATAAATATAAAAAGGTCTAGGATGTAGCTCAGTAGGAAGGTCCTGGGTTCAATCCTCGGTACTGCAAAAACCAAAAACCAACAACCAGAAAAGGAATCCTACCAGAGATGATATAAGTAAAGGCAAGTTAAAAACTTTTGTATTTCTTATTTCAAATAATCTAAAATATAAATGTTTAAAGTAGTACAAATAACAATAGTGGGCATGATTATAACATATTTATGAGTCAGATTATGCCAGCAATGTCATTAGCAATGAGAGGGAGATATTGGATGCACTATCTTATGAGATACTTATATTACTTATATAGATGTAATTTAACTTGAAGATGAATTAAGGTTAATTAAAATATATTTTATAAGTTTCCAGGGCAAATGCATACTTAAAAATACTCCATATTGGTTATGGTTTAGATGTGAACTGTCTCCACAGACCGTATACTAAAGACCTAGTTACAGCCTACACTATTGGGAAGTGGGGAAACCTTTAGGAGGTGGGGCCCAGAAGAAGGAAATTGGATCACTGATCTGTGCCCAGGAAGAGGCTACTGGGCCCCAGCCCTTTCCTCTCTTCTTTCCTTCCTGGCTTCCATCACGTAAGCAGCTTTGCTCCACTATTTACAGAAAGTGATGGGGTCAACTAAACATGGAGTGAAATATTCAAAACTCTGAGTCAAAACAAATATTTCCTTCTCCTAGTGGTTTATTTCACATATTTCATCATATCATAGCAATGGAAATATTGCCAATACATTATGCTGAGAGGAGATAAAATAGAATCACATACCATGTTCATTTTAAACAAAAAGAGTAAAATATGAGCGAAGAAAAACAAAGGACGGATAAGTGCAAAAGATAAAAACATGATCTATCAGTAACCACTTTTAATGTAAATGATCTAAATACATTAATTTAAAAATTAAATTTTCAAGGGACAGAAATTGCCAGAGTAGAGCAAAAACAAAATAGCAAGATACAACTCTTTGTTTACTACAAAGATAAAACTTTAAATAAAATACTTATGCAGTTTAAAAATAAAACAACTGTATCTGGCCTTTAGACCTTGGGTCCTTATAACATTCTTTAACAGGAGGAACCAGGACTTCAGGAGAAGATAGCCAAGACAAAGATATGAATAGGGAATACAAAAGGTAAGCCTGGAATATTTTAAAATGCCAGAAAATAAGAAGGGGCTGGGGATTTAGCTCAGTGGTTAGAGTGCTTGCCTCAGAAAATAAGTAATTACTCAAACAAAAACAAAGAAAAATGATAGTGATAGGGGAATTTAGAATGACACAGATACCCACCTCCCATTACACATTAGTATCATTTGAACACCAAGTATAGAAACTTTCAATTATAATACAAAGTCTAAATATTTATGCATCTATACTGATAGAAACCTATTATTGAACAAATAGATACACATGAGAGGAGGTGAAGCTACAGTATTTTTTTTTTTTTTTTTTTTTTTAGTACCGGGGATCAAACTCAGGGCCTTCTGCTTCCAAAACAAACACTCTAACCACTGAGCTAACTCCCCAGCCTGCAGCTACAGTATTAAGCAAAAAAAGAATGCCATGTAATATATGTAATCTGCCCTGTACAGAGGTGAAGAATAACCGCCCCACTTTTTTTCTTATGAGTTATACACAGTGGCTTCCAAAGAATTGATAGGGCATGAGCTGCATGCAGGGAAGATGGGGGACTTCCCAGTAGAGATAAACACCAAACCAGCCGCCAACAGCGTCAACAATCACAGCGGTATCTCACACTGATAGAGGTGCACACCGCTGACGTGATTCAGAGGAACACTGATGGGATACGGCAAAAACGGCACCTTATCTCTGTGGTCTGTTGCTCAGATCACATAAAGACAAACTAATGGGGAGTAGAACATCAGATAGTCCAACAGAAGAACGTTTGTAAAAAGAGCCGACTAGCACTTCTCAACATTTCAAGGTCATGAAAAGTAAGGCCAGTCTGAGAGATTGTCAGGACCGAGGGAGCAGGAAGAAACGTGGTGACTAAACGGGAGATAGTATTTCAGGTGCAGTTATGCATTCGAAAACGGATATTGAAATATACTATGAATTTAAGTCATTAAATAATGTTTTCAATTTGTTTTATTATAAAATATTAAGATGTTATAATAGGAAAAACTGAGTTGCGGGCTATCTGAAAACATGCTGTATTAATTTCATGATTTTCTGTAAATCTAAAACTGTCCTAAAATAAAAATCCCATTATAGGTCACATATTATATCATTCTATTTATATAACATTCTCAAAATGGCAAAATTATTGAGATGGGCCACAGACTTGTGGTGCTGTGCATCGGTATGGTGTAGAGAAGGGCAGAGGATGAGAAAATGAAAGGGTAGTTCTGGGAAACCTTCATGGGAATGGCCCATTCTGTATTTTGTTAAACTACACATATGAGAAAATTTCTTAGAACTGTAGACACACTGCACTACTTTCATATACTACATGAAATGTATTTGATGAAGTCCCAGAGAACTCTGTGAAATCTTTACAACTTACTGCAAAACCGTATTATTTCAAACTAAAAAGCTTAAAATGGAACCTATTACATATAAAATACTAATGTATAAGTATATATAAAAATTAAATTAAAGATCATCAAACTGGACTTTAACAAATTTGAAAACATATTGTATATGCAAGACCTGCTAAGAGAGGGAAAAGAGAAGCTGTAGACTAGGAGAAGAGGTTCAGAAATCACATCATCGGTAAGAGATTTTTTTTTCCCTAGCATATTCAGTTCTCTAAATTCAATAAATGTCAGAAACTCAATTAGAAAATGGGAGAGAGACTTAAATAGTCACTTGTGCAAAGAGGATTGCCAAAAAGCACTTGTAAATATGTTTAACGTCATTATCCATTAAGGATGTGACACTTAATATAATGACGAGTATAACACTATCTACATAATAAAATGACTAAGCTGCTACTGAAAATGAGTGCTGGAGAGGACGAAGAGCAATTGGAAAACTCATGCATTGTTAATGGGAAAGCACGGCATTATAGTGCTTCGGAAAATATGTTGAAAGTTTCTTATAAAATTAAATGTATCTTAGAATACAGAAGTTGGGCATTTGTCTATTAACTGTTGGAAACCACATCTTAATGGCATTTCTATACATCTTGGGGCTTAGACTATCTTTCCAGAGGTTCGGCACATCCTCTGGGCAAGCACTTCTGAAGCTGAGGACATACTAATCTTATCACCAGGGAGGACAGATAGAGAACTTTTCCCTCCACAGTTGCATTCTAAGATAGTAAAGAAAGTGACCTCTCCCTCCCTTCACCAGAGAAATAGAAACATAGCCTTTGTCAGACGGCTCAAAGGTGAAACCCATTTCTCTGCTTCTCTCAGGAAGATGCAGACCCACACAGTAGCCACCTCACTCCTGCTTAGCTTTGGTCCTGTGGTTCTTTGGAAGGCACAGAGAACGTGAATCTTGCGTTGTCTGTTAGGCGATGAAAAGTGAACTGTGCAAGTCCGTTTGGATACCTGATCTCCCTATCAGTTAAATCAATAGAATTTCGATGCACAAGCCTAGTAGCTGTCATCTGCTGACTTTTTGAAGCTGATTAGCTGATGGTTATTTATCCCACAAATATGTTTCTGAAAATGTCTGTATTGACTTTGCCTGTAATAGCCACAAGCTGGAAATAACTCCAATGTCTTATCTGGGTACAGGATATAGTGTGGTATAACAATACAATAGGATGCTGCTCCGCCGTAAAAAGGGACACATAACTGAATATCACGCAACAAGTTGGTAAGGTCTCAAGTTCACTATTCTGGGTGAAAAAGAGCATTTTAAAAAATGCAAGATACTACACGATTCCATATATGTAAGTTCCAAACTGACGAATCGTAGTGACAAGAAGTGGATAAGCATGTGTCAGGGTTAGCACAGGTAGGAGAATGTCTGTAAAGTGATCAAGGGAGTTACTCTGCGCTGATCGAAGTATTCTGATTCCTAGTAGGGTGATGGCCACGTAGAACTCTCTACATACTGCAAGATTTCATAGAACCCCCCTAAAATGTGAGTGCTGGTAGAGACTGTTAAAACTGAATGAGATTTGTATTTTAATTCATGAAGTTATCATGGTTTGAGCATGTAGTTCAGTGGTAGAATACCTGTGTAGCATGTGCAAGGCCTTGGGTTCTGCGTCAAATACTGCAAATAAATGAATATATGAATATTTAAAAAATTAAAAAATACATACTACTGTCCTGTCATAATGCTCATGTCCTATTTTGATGATAAATTAAAGCTGTCTAGGATGTTTTCATTGGATAAGCTGGGAGATGGGGACAAAGAAATTCTTTTATTTATTTTTTGCCAATCTGTATTCATCCAGTATTTCAAAATGAAGATTATTTTTTTATTTTCAGCACTTTCATGTTTTTGAAACTTCATGCTAAAAATTAATACTTTGTAAGACTAATAAAAATTAAGAGAATAATTATTTTAAATCAGAAGAAAATATAATGAATGAAAGTTAAATATGTAACTATAATGGCTAGAGAAATAATATGTGGGTTGAAGTACAAATTCTAATATAAATACAGTAGGGTTTTTTTGGTTGCCTTTGGGTAATTTGAAAACTAAATTTGGCTTTTGTTATGGATGTTCTGGAAGGAGTCTTATTCAAATAGTTTTGTAATTTATTTTTATTAGTATATGTTTGTGATGAAAATTATATTTTGAGGGGGAATTGATACATACACATATAACATATTTATCATTTTTATTCCCATATGCTGCCACCCACCCTTCTCTCTCCATCCTTCCCCAAGTCACCTTCCTACCTTCAAAAAGTCTACCACCCAGTTTTATACCATCCTGCCTTCACTTTGCTCTCTATCTATATTTTAGCTTTTTTATATAAGAGAAACCATGTGATGTTTAACTTTCTGCGCCTGATTTATTTCCCATAGAGTTATGATCTCACGATTCATCTACATTCTATAAATGACTCAAATTTATTCTTCTTTATGGCTGAAGAGTTCTCTGCTATGCATATATACCACATTTTCTTTATCTGTCTCTTGATGGGCACATAGGCTGGTTCCATAATTTAGACAGTGCAAATTGTGATCCTTGTAACATAGATATGTATATATATCACTGTAATATGATGACTTTAACTTTTTTGGGAAAGATACATGGGAAAGGTATAACTAGGTCAAATGCATTATTTTTAATTATTTTGAAATATTTTACCTAAAAATTACTTTTAAGGACATGTATATAATTGAATGTACTATTTTATAAATAATTTAAAGGATTATAGATTACCTATTCTGAATGCTTTCTTCTCTAGTCATACTTTGCCCTAAAAATTCAAAGTTGAAAACTGATCTGAGAATATTATTCATTTTAACTGACACACACATTTGTTTTTAAAGCACAGATTCTACATAAATGGTGATAATTTAGTTAAATTAACTAATGTGCCTCATGCTTTTTCATTGGATATCATTTATTGTGTGTGATGGTAATAGTGAAGTAGCAAGAGTTTCCAGGTTGTTGAATCTTACTTTATATGTTATCTATCAACTAAATAATACCTCATCAAGAGCACTATGAATTTTTTTTTATCATATTCCTTTTAATATCTACTGGTTGTATGATTTTGTGCAATAAAGATAATTCTTTGTTTCTTTTGCCTTTTCTATCGTATGAGAATGGAACATTTCTTTGCAGAGTTAACTTTCTTTTTATCAGTTCTAACTGGTTCTCTCTGTTGAGACCCTGAGTGTAATCCCCTACCAAGACACTTCTTTCAACCATTGAGTACTGAGTGCTTGGGAAGTCCCATCAACAATGAGGTTCACTGAATGACTTCCACATGTGTGAAAGCATCAATGGAAACAAGTCATCAGACTGACACTAGTCGTCTGATTTTGAAAATATTTATTAAGCCTCTTTGATAATTTGTATTTCATAAGGATTCGTGCCAGTACCAAACAAACTCCGAACAGCACAGTAGCTCCATCAAGAGACAAGGAGATCTAGATCTAGGTAATAGGTATAAAATAATTTATTACAATGACTCAGCCTTATCCATTTTTATGTGCTAGGGATCAAACCATGGGCCTGTGCACCTTAGTCCAGTTCTGTGTCTTTGACCTTACACAATTCTGAGAGCTGATTGAACATTCTGTGCAAGCTGATTATTTTTGCATCTGGTGTAGGGCAGGCGACTGAGAGGGGAACATGAATGTCAGCTGAGGAAGAGGACAAAAAAACTAGAATCCACAGTATGAACTAGTTCGTTGGGGTCCATGAATACATACTAAAAGCCATGTCATCTCGCACCTTCCACTTAAGCAACATGGGTCAGGAGAAAAAAGTAAGCAACAGCCTTACTAAGCTGCACCAGTGTCTGGGCTCCCTGCTACCTACCAAGAACAGATCAGACAGTGTCCGTTTGACAACTGCTTTCGAATATTGTGCAAAATATTTCTCATGCCACTCTAAATAGAAAATTGTACTAAAAAATTTAATGCACTGCGACAAGTTGATCAATTACAAAGCCACTTGAGAAACAAACTATAAAATTGTAGATGGGATAACATGATTCTTCAAATACTAGTTAGCTTACAAAAATTTTACTTTAATGACTCACTCATGTATGAAAGTTTTCTTTAACAATGCAAATGAGTATTCATTTTTTGCTTATTAAACTCTTATATCAGTGTAAATATTTTCAGAGTGTTAATTACTTGGAGGTAACTTGGAATCTCAAGGGATAATTTGATTATGCTAAAATGAAGAATCAATGAACAATCTAAAATATGATACTAATATTTAAAACAAACTTTCACCTTTGGTTAATGTATTTACACTTCTGTACCATAAATTGAGCCAGTTGCGGTAACTATTTGCTGTAATAACACCTCATTTTCCCACCCAATCTGTTTCTTAAATCACACCTTGGCGAAGCAGAGTACTTCAAAAACAGAATTCTTGTGTCATCATATAATTAACAGGGATACATCATTATAAAAGTTTTGATCAATTTAATATTTCTATCATCAAACTTGTCTTCTGTTGTTAAATAAAACACTTTTTTTGCAGTCCTGGAAATTAAATCCGGGGCCTCAAGCATACTAGGCAAGCACTATACCACTGAGCCACCCCTCAGCCCAATGTTCCTGTTGAGATGACTTTCTGTACTGAGAAGAGTTTGGATTTTTGAAAGGGCTGTTTTTGCTTACTTACTCTATTTGGCCAACACACCAGATATCTTTCGCTTGTGAGGTATTTCTTTTGCTCTAGGTCAGTTCCTCTTGTTTCTGTTGTTAACCTTGTGGAAATGCATAAGGTACTCCTTTGCATAGTATATTATATAACATTGACTATATACACACAAAATGTCAATTTTGATCATGTGCCGTATTTTGGAAGTACAACCTGCTAATAATTCAAATTCTAAGTAATATAATTTAGATTCTTCATAAAGACAAAACATTTAAGAAAGTATACTTCTTTATAACCTCATTTTCAATTTATTTCTAATTGGACTACAAACTATTACACTGGATTATTCCTCTTGATTCTTTCCATATAATTCTCAGGTTTATCAGATTAGCTCCCCTGAGAATTTAACCACTCTATTGGGTTGATTTATTTCTGCCAATTTTCAAATATACAGTCTTTCTCTCTTCTTCTAATGTTAGCTTCCATATTGCTGATAAAGATAATTCTTACAATAAACAAAACACTACTCATGAAAATTTCTCAGTTAAGATATATTTATATTTTCTAATCATCAATAGACTAAACTTCAAACTCTTTATCACAGCATGTTATTTCCACAGTAATTTCCATAGGTAATATCCTCTTGCAGTTTTGGATTTTACTATAAGAAACCCAGGCAGAGGTATCTTTCTATGTAAACCTATCTTTTTAAGCTGCACGTTTCCTATAAATCCCTGTCCACAGTAACTATGAAGAGTTGTTGGCTCTCCCTTGTTAGTTGTTAGTTCTCCTTTAAGTATTTATAAAGGCCCATCATATTTAATTTTTCCATCTTTGCTTTCTCTTTATCAAGTACACTTCAGAAATTCTTAGGAACGAAGAAGGTGCAAGTTAAACAGCAATGACAGTTCTCAACACGTTGTAGGAAAGGCTGAAATTTGGAACACTGGCGTATCGAGTGCCGGTAAAGGTGCAGAGCAACAAGAAGGAGCATTCACTGCCGATAGCAGTAGGAAATGGCACGGCCACCTTAGATAGCAGTTTTGCACTTATGAAACCCAGACACTCCTGCCAGATGTAGTTCATACCTGTAATCCCATAGTCCTCAGAAGACTGAGGCAGGAGAATTGCAAATTCGAGTTCAACCTGGGCAACTTAGTGACTTAGCAAGACAATGTCTCAAAAGAAAAAAAAAAAAAAAAACCTGGGAGTTTAGCTCAGTTCACAACCGCAACCACCTCAACACACTCCTACTGAATGCCCAGCAATTGCACACCTAGTATTTACCTAAATAAATTAAAAACTTACTTCTATACAAAATTCAATACTTGCATCCCCTTGAATCCAAGGAGGTTTTTATTATAGCATTTTACTTCACTGGAATTCACACTGTAAGACTATGTTTTCTTCCTTCTCTCTGCACTTCCCCACATTACATTTCCAATGTAATGACCAATGTAATGTAATGTAATTTCCAATGTAATGACATTTTTAGTTATAAGACTTTTATGGTAGTTCTCTTTCCCTGCTTAGCATTTCAACTGGATGCTTCTACCTACAAACTGAGACAGAGGGGCTTCAGAAAATCAACAAAATGTTTGGTTGACGGGTGATCCTTAGAATACATGGGACTTAAGGAACACTTTCTCATGCGTAGAAAACTCTAAAACTGCTTGGAACTGTCTCTGATGGAAGACAAGTGGACTCCAGGAGATGAGAATTATAGAATGTTTGTAGGGACACTAAAAGAGAACAGGATTTTCATTCTCTTGTCTTTCTGAGGAGAGGTAATCACAAAAAATTTGGAGGCAATAACCCATATTGAATAAAAAATATATAAAGCACTTAACATATCATGACCAAATACATCTAACCAGCAATGCACAAGGATGGCTCACTATGTAAAAAAGTAATATAATTCAGTACAAGTTCTATCATTGTTTCAAAGATGCAGAAACGGCCTCTGATGACATTCATTTTCTATTCATGATAAAGGTTCTCCCCAAACTAGGAATAAATGAGAAGTCACTTAATCTGCTTAAGGGGATTTACCAAAATCCCATGGCTAACAAAATACTTAATAGTAATAGATGAAATTAAGGCAAGAATGTTTGCTCTGAGCAGTGCTATTTAGTGTGAAACCGGAGGTTGGAACCTTTGCGATGTTGAAAGAAGCTACAATTAAAGAGAACAGGAAAAAAAAGAAAAACAACCAGATTCCATTGAATATGACACGATTGTCTGTGAAGAATCTCTTAAAAGAATAACAAAAAGAAAATTAAAATTAATAAATGAATTAGTAAGGTTTCAAGGTACATGATAAACCATATTTTACATGTACAAAAAATCCATTGTCAAATGAACTGCAAAAATTACTATCTAGAATAGCACAGAGAACATGGTATCTAACAGAATGTGTACATTTATAGAGTAAAAACTCAAAATGTAGATGAAAGCAATGAAACAAACCCTAAATAAGGGAGGAGTATATAGAGTGTTCATGGATCAGAATACTTACTAGATTGTCATCTCTCTCTGTGCTTATCTGTGTATCCACACAATTATAATCTAAGATCAAAAAAGATTTGTTGAATTTGGTCAACTGATTCTATAGTTTATAGGGAAAGTCAGAGAAATTAGAATAATCAAAACAATTTTGAAGATGGGATCGAAGAGAGAGGACTAATTTTAGGAGTTACAATAAAATGTCTTTGGAAAGTATAGTATTTTAGAAAGCTTAGACATATAGACCAACAGAAAAGATAATAGTTGAGAAATAGATCCATATACGTATAACCAACTAAATTTTTCACAAAGATACAAAGTAATTCAATGTAAGAAGACAGTTTTAACAAAAGTTGGGAGTACAGTTAGATATCCATCTGAAATAACAAAAGAACTTCACTCTACATAAAATTATCTTAAAGTTGCTAATCTGTAGAAGCTAGAGCCTAAAATTATGAAATTTCTAGAAATGAATATAAAATAATACCTTGTGCCTTGGGATTAAAATTTAAAAAATAAAAATTTTGTTTGCTGGCAAGAAAGAATCAACAAAAGAAAAACTACGAATTATACAGTTTCAGGTAAAGAACATTTGTTCTTGAAAGATGTTTGCGAAGGAATGAAAAAATAAGGTTAATGTTGAAAGACAATATTTGGAAACCTCTCTTATAAGGGACTTAGGAAATTTTTCAATAACTCAAAAGTGTATCATGTTTAATGATTTGAAGAGACGCTCCATTAGAAAAAATACAACAAGCATATGCGAAGATGTTCAAACTTATCAGTTATTAGGAAGAGGTAAATTTAACCTATGATAGGATATCTGTATCTACACACGTACGGAGTATTAAGAAAAGTGACAGTGCCACGTGATGACTGAGATCTGAGGACATCTGAGGTGACTCACCCTCTCACACACTGCTGAAAGAATATTGTGAGACAGTAAATTAGTACAGCTACCCTAGCAAACTATTTAGTGGGTTTCTACCATATGAATTTATCGTAAAACATTTTTGACAAAACACAGTAATCCCATTCCTAAGAATTTAGAGTTGAAAATAAAATCTATGTTCACAAAAGAGCCTATGTGTTAATGTTAATGATGACATTATTTGTAGTCTCCCAAACTGGAAACTAACGAGCATCTTTCAACCAGGGAAAGCACGAGCAAACTGTAGAAAAGTCAAAATGGAACAAATTACTGATGCACAAAGAGAATGAGTGGACCTCAAAGGCCTTCACTAACTGAAAGAAGCCATGCCCCAAAACTGAAATATTTCATAGTTTAAATCTGAAAAGAGAGAGCTATTGAGACAAAAAGCAGATCAGTTGTTGACAAGGGTTAATGTAAGGGAAGGTGTTGGGTATAGAGCGACCCTGGGTTATTTATCAGTGTAATTAAATTGTTCTGTCTTAAACTTGGCAGTAGCACACAATCATTTCCATTTATCAAAATTCACAGAACTGCATTCTGAAACGAGTGATTTCTTTTGTATCCAACATTTAACTTAAAATTATAAAAAATACTTGAGAATATAACCTATGGCCTTTTAAAAATATATGGGTAATTGTACTTGTTGCTAATAGAAAAGTATCTTTCAAATGGTATATATTCTGCGTAGCAAGTGTTTTATACTCATTGCTCAATTTAAATGACATCTGAATTTTGTTAGCTTTGTTAATATACTCCCTCCAAATTTTTAATTTATATCATATTTTTATTGGGCTATTTTATTTTTGTGTTTATTTTTGTTGTGCTGGAGATCGAGCCCATGGCCCATGCACGCTAGGCAATCACTCTACCGCGGAGCATTATCCCTAGCCCAAGTACTTTTCTAAAATCATGTAAATCCACATACTTATATCTCTATAGATAGACATATGCACAAGATAATATTTATATAAAATAACTTGTGTCGTTAGTTGTGAAATTTAACACATCTCTTTATTTTTCTTTGTATTCTTTTTAAGTATTTAAATTACCTATGGTGGGCATTTACTTTTTATTCAGTGAAGTTTTTTTCCAAACCAAAAATTGAAACAAAACTCAACTGAAGTAAAAATATTCATTTAGTAACAAGAACAACATAAATATCAGCATTGTTCTTCATGCTTTCTACAGCACTCACTTTTGTGACACCGTAATTACCCACAAGACAATCGTGATCTCCTAAGACATAGAGTAATGGACAGTTTCTCAGTTACTAATGGCAAGATAATGATGTCCTCTCAGTCCGGTCCCCTCAATATAGATTCAGTCCCTAAAGGACCATCATAAAGATGCCAAATTCGTCATGCTTGCAGAAGTTGTGACTCGTAAGTTGCTTAAGTAATTTGGCAACTAGCATCTTTCTCTAATCTTTGGGGGCTCTTAAAGGTCAGAAGTCAAACCACCATAAATATTGAGGCACCAGAACAGATTACGTTCCACATGGTCTGCACTTCATGGTACAGTAGTCATTGCATTTAAATCTCTCAGGATCATGTTTTAAATATACATCAGGTTTACAAATCAAACTCAAAGGAATGAAAACACAAAATTAGTAAAAAGAATTTGTTTTTATTTTCCAGTATGCTTCATTAAAAAAGGTACATTTATATTAGTAGTACATTAATGAACCGAAGGAATGAAGTGACAAGTTGTCTGTCACAGATATTAATTTACATTTTACAAACATCCACCAAAACAATTAAAAATGAAATAAATATATTTACATTTTATATTTCTGGTATTTCCATTTTTATATGTATAAAATATATAACATTTATAATATTTATCTTAGAAACTAAATTATAATGTGCAAAGAAGTGATATTATGATTTTAAAGTATTAACTAATAAATCATAAACCATTTTAGAGGTATAAATAAAGCAATTCCTTGAGGACAGCTCATGAATACAGCAGTATTAATAGCAAAATGCTTGTTATTAATATTGGAAAATTTACACTTACCTTTAAGAGTTAAGCACAAGACTGCCCTTGTGCTCTTAAAGCTTCGCCACACTGCTGATTTCAGGAAGTAATTCTAAATTATTGTTAGGATTATTACTTTTCATCATTCATAAATCAAGGTTCTATTAAATCCAGCATTCAACATGGACAAAGTTTATGAACAAGCTTTGTCACTGTAAATGAGGGAAATGTGAATCTATGAACTAATGCACCCAAAGGAAGATTTCTCTGCTTACATAAAAAACATTCTCTGTTTGCTAACATGGAGCAGGCATTTATTTTCAAGTAATTGCTGTTCTTCTTGGTGAATGACAGTTTTATGAGTGAAGGTTTTAAAACAGTAAGTTGATACATGCTTGAAATACGGACAAGAAATGACTAGCTGATTATTCTCCCTTTTGACATGAGGTTGGATGGTAAATGTTGGGACATAAATTAGACTTATATTATCCATTATAGTAATTTTGAAATAAATATTTGTTACAATGTAACAAATTAAAAATACTTTTGCTTTCATATACTTCAGTTTAAATGATTTGTTATTCTTTACCAGGCAAAAGGCATCATTACCTTAGAAGATTTTAAATAATTTGGAACTCTCTTCTCTGACTGAGATACCTACAATGTTCCACTTAAATCTGCAGTATTTACACTGTAATGAACCCTTTAGTGACTACACAGACACGCACACATGCATACTTACACCAAGGCACTGAAGGGAAGATCACAGAATTAAGCATTCCCATGTTAAAATGTGCTCAATGAAGAAACTAGGATTGGATGAATAAATCTCATGCATCTAAACCTAAATTACATGAGAAAGAAATTTGTGATGACTTTTTCTGAATTCTCTCATTCAATTACTACTACAAATTGTAGCAGATACAATGGGTATTCATCACATTGCAAAGAAAACATTAAATGCTAATGGCTAAACTGATAAAAATTAAAATAATATTTTTCTAACTGGTGGCATTAAATAGCAAATTGAGGCATGGTGGTTTTGTATCAGTATTATTAATATGAATAATAATAGTATTGTCCTACATTTTAATTCAAGCCAAATTTGCAAATGTAATTTAAAGTGTATTAAATGTATGTATGGGAGTGCTCGCTTCGGCAGCACATATACTAAATGTATGTATGGGAAACATTTTAATATAATTTATAATACACATTATATTTATGCATATATGCATGTGTGTGTGCATGTTGGACAAGGAGGCAAATATTAATATATATTTCAAATTGCGCACCTTTGCTGTCATCATATGTGTGAGCATAGATTACATTTTAATGATATAAAAAGATTTAATTAAGTTGCTTTTGTACTTTAAAATGAAACTTTTATAAAAATTTGATGTCAGTTTTAAATAATTCTATATCATCTATGTAAATTTTTTTAAATTAATTTTATTTTCCTGATAGACAACTAGCCTATTTCTTGTTGCCTCTAACCAAGAGCAACACACTCTACGCACACTGACGGCCTCCCTATGTGGGGCGCGCTGAGATTCACATATTGTTAGCAGCAGAGGTTCTATTCGAACCACCCATACTGCTTAGAATTCTGTGGTGCATGTCAGGATGTCTCTCTTTCTGCTCTCTACAGAAATTCAGAAAAGAACTATGAAGTGAGATACTTGGCAGGCTTTACATTTTACTATAACTATTGTGGTTGTCAATACAGTGAGCAGTAAATCCAGTGTGCTTTCTAGTTATGAGTGTGAATTTAGTTTTATAATCAAAGTAAATTATATTAAAACTCCATATTATCCAATTTGGCACAGAGCTTCCAATAAATTATCTTAGATCCGATTTTATTCTTTCCAAGGTCCAATTATGAACTTTCAACTTTTATTTTCATGTAATGTTTTTAGAATATAATGCAAAATAAAAATTTGTAGTGGTTAAGAAAATATCCTGATATTGCTTTTCAATTTAGTGGATAATTATCCTTTAAATGAATCATTTTATTTCCTTCTTGAATGATTTTTCTCTTTTGTTTAAAAAAGACAATTGAACAATTTTTATTAGGCATTTGGTCATCTTCACAAGAAAACACGTGGTGTTTGCTTTAGTTGGGAATGTGTGCCAATTTCAAAAAGTGAACTTTTTGCTTTAGTAATCAGCTTGTTTAAAAGCAGACATCAATAAAGCTTTAGTGATGAAGACAGAGTTTTATTCTCTTCATACGTCTGAATAATACTTCGATGTCTAGTTTTAGTTGCATACCTCTAAGACTTTCAAATTTACAGCCTCTTCATATTTACAATCCTAAAATAAAATACCTAAAATATCCCACATAGATTGGCATTACTTAGTCACTTTGCATGACATGGTAAGATACAGTTTGTAACTTTTATTTTCAAATCTTACCTTATCTTTTAATATGATATCACTCAAATGGAAAACCGTTATTTCGCTAATATCAGTGCAGCTTTGAGACTGCTGTATTGGTAGGGGCATTTCAGTTCAGGACCAGCAGAGACAGGGTTACAAAAACTGTTTCTTACAATGATATTCATTGATGTTATTTTCTCTGTAAAACTTTTCTTAGGGTCACCGAAAATTGATGAAACTTTAACTTGACAATAAATTTCATTAGGCAAAATATAAATCTGTTTAAAATGAAGGAAGGAATGAGATTCATGAATGCTTCTTCCATTCATAATTAACACATTTTTGGTGTGTTTGGTTGACACGGGCAGTTGGGAAGACATTTTAATAACAGTGATCCAAAGCAGCAGCAGCCCACTTTATGCTGTCTGTCATTAGCCAGAGGGATTATCTTTACGCAGTTCCTAAGAATAGTTTACAATCAGAGAAGCAAAATTAGAACACTAGTGTAGAATCATGAAATGAGAACACAAGGGAAAATTTACATCAGCAAATTAAAGTGCTTCCTTAGTGATGAGATTTTTTTGCATGCTCCTTTGCTTTTTTTTTTTTTTTTGTCTCTTTACACTCATGGTACAATCAATGATAGGGCATTAGTTCATGATCTGGCCCAATATGTATTTGTCATACAAAATAATCTAAAATACATAAATAACCATTTGATTGGCATTTTTATTTATAGGTAGCTTACAATTTTTATATTATTTACATAATTCCTCATCCCGTTCGCTCTTTTGTCTCTACATTTGGTGAAAGCGGTGTACACGTACAAACCAACCGAATGAGAACAGATTCTTCTGTCTACTTAGAATAATTTACAGATGTTTTCCGGGTTGGGAATGTGTATAAGAAACTTCGTGACCTTTTTTCTTGTGAAATTTCAATCCACCTCCACTGGTGACCTGCTGATGTTGTGGCTTCTTCAGGGTTTAAAAGAACTAATATGTTTATTCTGTTTATCTAATCGTGGCAAGAGTCTCCACGGCACTCAGGGTATCAAGTCGTGTACTTTGCTTTGCTTGTGGTAGCAGAGCTGGCAGCAGCAGAAGCAGCAGCCTGATTGCCTAAGAACAGAGGGTCCAAACAGGCTACTTTGGCAGCAAAGAATGAGTGAATGCAGTGAAGAACAGCAAATAAATTTGAAAATTCCAGCTCCTGAAAGGGAAGGAGAAATAGGTGAGATAAAAATAAAAATCAATTTTTTTTTTTACAAAACTGATATCTAGGCATTTTCAAATACAACAAGCTTATCTGGAATCCACACTATCTTACGAAAACTGATTTCTAATATAGGCATTTTTGATCCATATGTAAATGTCCTATGTAGAATTATTTCAAAAAGTGGTGGGGAGGAGACAGAAGGACTAAGTATACTTATTCCCTGTGCAAGCTATTTTAGCATTGATACATACTTCATAGAAATATATTCTGTGAGGTTGAATTTTACTATACATAATGTACAAGTTAAAAGAATCTTGGAAGTACCTTAAAATATGTTTTTATTTCTTCCTACATACTTCAAGTGATTAACAGAGATTAGAAGAGTTAAAAAAAATCCTCACTCTTCTATAGAATGAGTTACTATTTGCCATGGAAAATTGAATATAAAATATTGAACAGGAGCATGTTATGACAGTAGGAATTTAGGAACTAAATGACTCACAGGAAATAATTTGTGCATTAGTTACATTTGTTGTAGTTGCTTGTTTAATGATATGTATGACATGTTTGCAAAACAAAAATTAACTAGAGTCCATTAATTCCTTTGGATTCTTAGAACTGTGTTTCCCATTTAGATGCATAAGGAAATTTTACATATTGCAATGAAAAAAGAAAAAACAAAACATCTTTCAAAACACAAATACTGTCAGAGTAGCTATAAAATCTCAGGATAGCCTTTAAAAGAAGATATTGTAAGTATTTTTAAGAAAAATCGACAATAGACCTATAAACATGCTTTGATTCCAAGAGGACTAAGAGAAGACTTGTGACATCATTACATTTTTTAATGAAAGATGCAAATTACAATTGATTTGCACTCTACTCATACTATTTACAATTTATAGTATGTGACAAGGGAAAATAATAGAGTATACAATCAATTATGACACAATATTTATTAGGTATCAGAGAGTTATTTCAATATAATCTTTCCTACAAATATTTTCCTAGGCCGCACACTAGGAGCAAGACAGAATATAATATATATACATAGGCCTGTGTAACATAGAAGACAGAGCTCTGCTGCGTCAGTAGCTGCCTTCCAATCTTCAGTATGTCACAGTCAATTTCTAATGGCAAGTAGTGATTTATTTTAGAAAAGAGCAAAGACTCCAATTCCCTAAAACCTTTCCACTAAAACCTTTTTAGTAACTTCATCATATATGTATATACATATATATACACACATATATACACACATATACATACACATATATATACATATATATACGTATTAATGTTTTGTTTTGTTTTTTTTTGAGACAGGGTTGCTCTAGGTAGTTCAGACTGGCCTTGAACTTAGTACGTATTATGTAGCTCAGGCTGGCCTCGAACTTGAGAAGGTCCTCCTACCTCAGCCTCCCAAGTGCGAGGATTACAGGTGTGCACCACCACACCTGGCCTCATAATTATTTTAAAATCTATTTTCAGCAGTCCACCTTGGGGGCACTTGGGATGTATTATTATAAGCTAGCAGGTTCCTTTTTCCTTAACACCCTGAAAATCCTGCATTCGCCCTGCTATTCTTTGTGCAGCCAGCTTAATTCTCATGCAGATATTGAATACTTTCTGTGTCAACCCGTCTTAAATCCACCTAGTATGAAAAGGGTTGGAACGTGTTGGAAAATACATGATTTTCCTGTGTCACTAAAAAATAAAATAATAACAAAAACATGCAATTCACTCTTGGTGAGAATGAAGAGTGTTAAATGTTAGAACTGAGCAAAAATGCTGTAAACAGAACTTTTCTCTCAAAAAATTCTGTAATTTTATTTAGTTGGAGATTATATTTTCATTATCAAAAAATTCCCTATCTAAATATCCAGGCAGTTTGGGGAAGAGTTCCTACCTTATCAATTATTTGTCAATAGTTTGATGTTGATGAAGACTGTAAAACTTTTACATCTTCGTTTTGGGGAGTATGACAGACAGGAAACTAACTGATAATTAGGGATGAAAGCAGAAGACATGATTCAAGTTTGGTCCTTGCTTCTGATGTCAACTCAACTTTCTTCCACATCAATGGCCAAATTTGACTGGAAATCAGTGATCACTTCTAGGTCAGCTGAAAGAAGTGAGTCACTACCTTCTATTCATTTCCAGTAAATCCCAGACCTCCATTTCTGTTCATCCATCAGACACCCAGAGATGGCTTTCACCAAGTGATAGACTTTCCCCTAGGAGTAAAGCTTTTCTCCTCTTCATTAACCCCATAAATCTCACTAGGTAAAAGCTGTCCTCAAAATTTAAGTATGCTTTCATTCAATAAATATTTACAACAATTCCTCCTTTTAGTAAAAGGCTGTAGTACTAAACAAAACAGACAAAAAAATGCCCCTAAGCTGGGCACCGTGGCGTGCGGTTGTAGTCTCAGCTACTCCAGAGGCTGAGGGGTGCACTGCTTGAGCCCAGGACTTCTGGGCTGCAGTGAGCTATGCCGAATGGAGGCCCTCCCCAAGGTGGCGTCAATATTGCGACCATCCCGGGCAGGGGAACACAGGGTTCCCTAAGGAGGGGAGAACTAGCCCAAGTCGGAAACGGAGCAGGTCAACAAATGCCCCTAAAACAGTAACAAAAGGAGGGATGGGACTTACATTCCAGGGACGAAAGATAAAAGAGAGGATCACAAGTAAATGACAAGTAATATGTCAGGATATGCGAGCAAGAGTCAAGACAATAAAGAGTGAATTAGGGGCTGTGGGTCAGGAAAATCCACATTGCAGTGTGGGAAAAACTTGGAGGGGACTAAGGCTTAACCATTTTGATATTTGTGGGAATATATCTGAGTCAGTGAAAGTACAACTCCAAAATCTGCGGGGTACTACCAGTCCTCTACGACTCTCACCACCTTTGCCATGAGGGAGCAGGACAAGAATTGCCGTGTGTCACAATGATCATGCTGGCAGGATCGTGCAGAAAGAAAAACGGATGATTCATGCTTTAATAGAACAAAAAGGTACAACATGTCATCATGCTACTCAGAATGGTGCACAAATTGAAAATTATCAATTGTTTATTATTGGAATTCACTATTTAGTGTTTTCAGACCATGGCTGTCTACAGGTACCTGGAATCACAAAGCACAATCATGAATTAGGATGGATTACTGCATATTTGTATACAAGTGTCCTTAGATAGTAGAGAACTCATCGCTGAAGACAGCTGTAGAAACCATATTCCTGAATAGACGAGAACTACAGCCCTAGTGCAAAAGTAGTGGGGCTGGTCTTGCACAGAAACGCGGGCAATCCATTTACAGAGACAGAAAGCAAAGTGGAGCATATGGGTGCGAGTCAGGGAAGAAGGGGAAATTTATGATGTGTAGTTACTTGTTTGCTACACGAGAGAAGAAGAAAAGCCATTGGTTAGCAGGGGATAAGACAGTCCTGAAAATCTGGACAAATTATTAAATCATTTCCATTTAATATTTTAGTATGTGGAATTTGTCGTCCTCACTCTGCCTACCCCTTGGAGACATCTAATAACTTTCTGAGTCTACTGCACGCACAGTTAAATAAGTGAATCTTCCAGTGTACCCAATATATTAGTCACGTCTATATTTTTGTATCTTCTTCCCACAACAAGACAGCCATGAAACATTAAATAGACCACTAAAACATAAATTAACTGCATCTTTTAGAATGTAAAAACAAAAAGATGCAAATCCTTGGGGAAAATTACATGCTATCGGTCCTTGCCTAGTAGCACTATTATATTTCTATTCTGATTCTTGACTTCAGGATTGTCTCCTCTCTATTAGGAGCATCTCTTAAATTTTCACTCTGATTCTCATTCCTTATTCAAGGCCTAATTTAACTTTAATAATCTTCATGACCTCACAATCAATAGACACACACACACACACCAAACTTCTCTATCATTATGCATGTTTTTTTCTTTCATATGCCATTAGTCAGATTTACCTATGTCATTAATATATAAATACATTCCCTCACTTGAAGGCCCCTTTATATATCATTCACTTTTACCCTACCCCACAATAGGAGTATGAAGAAATAATTCACATATTATGAAATTCATCTACTTGAAGTATATCATTTAGTGGATTTCAGTATATTCATAGCATTATATGATTATGTTATTACATTTTAAAACATACCCCACACTCATTACAAATCATATCCCATTTCCCCCCTTTCCATCTCCTAGTAATCTATTTAGCCCATTCTAGACATTTTATATAAATAATTTCATGCAGATGTCATAGTAGTATTGTCTGGATTCACTTAACATAATTTCCAGGTTCATCTATGGAATATCATGTATTAGTAATTTAATTATCTTCCTTGGGGAATAATACTTCCTTATGTGGACATAACTCATTTTGTTC
>PVJO010019748.1:0-20791 GCA_004026905.1 Hystrix cristata
TGGATCGAACTGAGGGCCTTGTGCTTGCAAGGCAAGCGCTGAATCCCCAGACTTACATAATATATCTTGTTACTTCTTTTTTCCCATTCTCCTTCCCTCCCTCCCCCCTCCTCCCTCCTTATTTAAAAAAGCTTTGTTTCCATTTTTTCCTTGCATTTCTTATTTCTCTTGTCATCCACAACATTTTATGCCAGAGGAAAACTGCCATAGGGAGAAAGATGAGCCTACAACTATGAAGAACAGTTCCAAACGTCTAACACAAAGTTTGTTAAGCAGTTATTTGATAAAATATGAATATTTATGCATAATATAAAGTCCATTCAAATATTCTTCAGTCTATCCCTTATTTAAAAGCCAAAACGAAAAAAAGAAAAAAGAAAAAAAAACTCAAATGAAATTAAAAGTTTCGAGGTTCATCTAACAGAAAAGGTGACTTCAGAAATAAACTGTTGCGAAGGGACCTGCATGACTAAGGGGCTGCCCCTGGACCTACACCTGCCCTCTAGTGGCTCTTCGGTGCTGCCAAAAGTACTGGAATGAATGCTCCACCTCACCTGGCGCCCTCTGCCCCACCAATGGACATTTCTCAGGTGCCCCGCTCTCTGCTCAGGCAGCCGGCAGCCACCTACCCAGCGCAAGCACCAGTAATCTCTGGTGGGAGGGGCTCTGCTGAGCAAGAGCAGGAGGCCAGGGGCCCCTGGCTATAGCTCAGAGTGGGCAGTTTTCCTCTCACATGTTGGAGGTTTAACTTGCCACGGTCAATGTAGGGCGTGAACCCAGAACCGCCCCCTCCGTTCCTCCAGAAATTTTTGCTCCTGGGGAAGGGGTCTTGGGGTATAAGTAGGTAAAAGGAAGGAAAGAACAACTAAACCCACAGATGTTCAAGGGATTAGGAAAGATCTACTTTTACCCCTCTCGCTGCAAAAGTTTAACAGCCAAAGCTCCTGAGGGAAAAGAGAGTGCCTGCTGGAAGCGTGCACAGTTTGAAGAGACTGGAACAGAAATGACTGGAGAAATTGTTCCCGTGTTTTCCCAATAATAAAAACAAATGATGGTATCTGTATTACCTGGCTCTAAGGTACCCGCCCATAAGCTTGCCCTCTGCCAAAAGACAAAGGTCACAGGGCTGGGGGAAACTGAGGCAGAGGTGACAGACCAGCCCAAGAGCCAATCAGACTTCAAGGCCCAACCCAAGGAAAAAACCCTCAATAAAAAGGGGCTACAACAAAGGGCCTATGAATATTTCGCTTTCCAATGCTCCCTACTTGTCGAATAGCTATCTATCATCTCCTTTTCCCCCTTTTTCACCACTTTGAAATAAATTGTCCTCTAAATAATTGTCTTCTCTTAATTAAAAAAAAAGATGGTATGAAACAGTGAGAACAGTGAGAATGAAAACAGACCCTTGGTGAAAACGAATGGATCCCATCATCAAACAAAACGGGGTCAGAATCACGGTACAAACACACACACACCTCTCTTCCTCTCTTTGATGCCAATCAATAATTACCTGGCCACCATCTCAGAGGAGCACAAAGACTCAGCAGTAGATGTCTCTGAGGAGCTCCCAAGAGGGAAGTTTGGGAAGCAGGTGAGGAAGGAGGCTGGAAGGTCCAGTATGCCAGTCCACCCCATCCCCAGCCTCCGAGTTTCAGAAAAGCCTGGAAACTGAGCACATGAGGAGCATCCAGTATTTTAGATGGGATAGCTATTAGCAGGAATATAAGGACAAAGAGAACTCGGGGACCTCGAAATGTTTTTCCTTCAAGGGGAAAACGATTTGAGGGAAAAGGAAAGAGGAACCCATACACAAGAGTTTTACATTATTGGATGAGAGAATATCTGAAAAACATTGGAGGATAGGAGGGGAAAAGAAGGGAAAGAAAACTGAGGGAAGCAGAATGGGGATTTGCACGTGGAAGCAACATATCCAGGGCTCCTGTAGGCGACACACCTCAGGGGTAAGCCCACTTTACTGCACGTCACTGCAGATCCACACATGGTACAGAGTATTTCTTGGTTTCACACATTCACTAGAACTATTGCTATTGTTACATCACCCAAGAATGCTGGGACATGGACAAGGAAGGAGAGGAAGCTGGGGGATAATGTAGGGATTTCTTTCTCCCTCTATTTTTAATAAGGAAATAAAACAGAAAGAAAAAAAAAAGTTTTTTCTTTCCTTTTGGCTTTTTAGTCCAGAAGGATCTCATCTCCACACCTCTTATTTGAGGAGCGAGAGGGGGAAGGGAGGAAGGGTACTAGGGATAAGAGGATGTGGGCATTGCCAAGTCAAAAGCCAGGTGGTATCTGCCTTGAGTCTGGACGTAGGGCAGCATCAGCAGTTGTAAATGGCAGGTTTTTTGTTTAGGAAGTGGGGGGAGATGCCACAAGGTGGCTCCCCACTTCCCTTGCCTCCCAGACTGGCCTGGTTTCCCTGATAAAACTCTTCTCAGCAGCTCTCAGAGAATTGGCACATGAAGTGCCCCACCTTACCTGCAGAGAAATTGAAGAGACAGAGCACAATGTGGAAGAAAGAAAGGGGGCAATGTGCACCTTTTCCCCTGGCCTCTGTCTTATGGCTCATGAGAAAAGAGGGCTGATTATACAAGAGACACAGTGAAAGTGGGGGCGTCCAAGAGCCTTCCAGGAAAAACACACTGGTAAAACGGACCAGAGGATGTCATGAGCTACAACAGCTGATGAGGGACTCCAACCCGTGCATCTTTCTTTTCTCCTGAAGCAAGTTCTTGAACGCCATACCAAACAAGGGGTCAACTGAGTGCAGGACTCAGAGCAGCCATTGGTTGGCTTTATTTCAGGGCTCCCAGCTTTATACTCCCACAGAGATTGGGTGAGGGTCTGCCATGGGAGCCACCTGTGTTCAGGGACCTGTGGTCGGGCCAGAAAGAGACACAGAGTGTTTTAAACTAAAGACCCAGGTCCCACCCCCATGGCCAGAGGCCAGGTCCAGCCTGAATTTCTGAATTCCAAAGCCCCAGAACTGGCACCTCTGCCCTAATCCTACTGCCTGACTGCTTGTAACTATAGCCTAGCATGGACCTGGGCTTCAATTGTCTTCTTTATCCACCAGTGAGAGCCAGGGCACATCTTTAATTGGACACAACCCAAAACTGTACCCCAGAAGATAGCCACATATTTGAAATCATAGAGAAATATTTTTGTTAACAGTTTTGCTCATTTGGTCTGGTTCTTTCTTTCTCTTTTTTGTGTGTTGTTATTATTTAAGTGTGAACATTTTCTTTATTTTTTTTTGTTTGTTTTGTTTGTTTGGCTTTGCTCTTTTTTTCCTCTCTCTTCTTCCCTTCCTTCTTTTCTTCTTCACTGGTTTTCTGGGACTAGGGCCACCTTCCTTCTACTCTCTTCTTTTCTCCTCATTTTTTTTCTTCTTTTTCATTTCAGTTTTTCTCCTTTTGAGTATTTATGTTTTATTTTCACTTTCCCTTTCTTTTTTCACCTTCTTTTTCATCTTCTCTTTCTTGCCAGTATTTTTGACTTGATATTATATAATTCTATAGATCTCCTTCTACTCCTCAATAAGATCTCTTTTACTACTTTTCCCCTGCATTTTCCTATGTTATGTTAAAATTTCAAAGTTTTTCTCTTGCATTACCCCAATCCCAAGCCCTATATCTATAATAGTATAACTACAAAGCTTTGTTAACCTTTCAATACATAACTCTGTAAAATTACCATGGAAATATTTTCTACCATTAATGAAGATCTAGTGTTCCCATTTAGTACATATTGGCTGTAAGTCAATACCTGGGTTACCTTAATGTTTACATCATAATTGCCAAACTTTTCTCTAGTATTGTCATGGTACAGAATTGATTTTTATGGTATATTAATATTAAATTTATCTTGGGACATATTACTGTAGCTGATTTGCTTCATATCAACAGGGTCACATACTTGTTGCTATATCTCTGTAAGCCAACACTCAGATTACTTTCATGACATTAATGATACTCCAGTAAGAGAATGTGGATTCTGGTTTAATGATACTTCATCCTCAACTCTCAAACTGACCAAAGCAGTCAGACCTTGGGGCTTAGGAAAGTACTATAGTTAACTATACCCAAAGTACATCACCAAAGAGCAATTAAGGAGATCTATATACTGGTACCAAAGTACTTAGACTATAGGCATCCACAAACCTCAGCACAAAACAAAACAAGAACAGACATAAATAATAGACACATGAGAAAAAACAGCAACAAAATGCCTTCCAAAACTTGCAACTTCCCTGAAGCCAATCCAAGGAGTACTGAAGGACAGAATAGCATAAACTGTAGATCCCAATTAATTAAAAGGATAGCAGAGGCACTTAGAAAGTGGCTCAGAGAAAAACTAAGTGAGATTAGAGAAGTTATAACTGAACAGATAATGGAAGTAATAAAAAAATGCAGGAGCTGTTAAAAGACTCTAATAAAAAGCTTGATGAGCTAAACAAAACAATGAAAAACAGGAATGACGAGTTTACCAAAGAAATAGAGTCCATGAAAAGGTTTCAATCAGAAATCCTAGGTATTAAAAATCATGTTGAATGTATGGGCAGTAGATCTGAACAATATGAGGACAGAATCTCAAATCTAGAAGACAATAATGCCTTCAAAGATCAAGTACTCAAAGGTACATTAAAAACACGAAAAATTGATGTGAAAATCTGCTAGATGATGCAGAGAAGAGAATAACTGATAAATGAAAAATCAAAAGATAACACAAATGGCATAAAAAACCTGTTCACAGAAATAATGGCAGAAAACTTCCCAAATATTAGGAAATAAATAAACATACAGCTAAGTGAGGCATATAGAACCCCAAATAGCCAGGACCACAAAAGAACCTCTCTGCCCCACATTATACTCAAAATTTCAGATGTCTATCACAGGTACAAAATACTAAAAGCTGCTAAAGAAGGACAATGAATAACACAGAAGTAAGCTGATAAGGATCATGGCAGGCTTCTCCACACAGATTTTAAAGGCCAGGAGAGCTTAGAGTGAAGCGTTTCCAGCCCTAAATAATAATGTCTTCCCACTCAGGCTTATGCATCTGGCAAAACTTTTCTTTAAAGTTGATGGATATATAAGGTATTTCCATGAAAAGGAACACCTCAAGAAATTCATGTCCAACAAACTGGCATTAAAATATTTTTTTAAGAATACCCTAAAAAGAGACAATGAAGCCAACAAAGCCAGTATATGAAAAAGAATGAATATACCTTGCTGGATGAGCAGCTAAACAAAATGGGGAAAAAATAAGAAAATCAGCAACAAGAAATAATGCAATGACAGGAATAAGTCAATACTTCTCAGTAATAACTCTCAATGTGAATGGTCTCAATTCCCTAATCAAAAAACACAGACTGGGGTTGGGGATTAAGCTCAGCAGTAAAGCACTTGCCTAACAAGCACAAGGCACTCAGTTCGATCCCTAGCACCCCCCCCCAAAAAAAAAGAACAATAAAAAAAGACATAGACTGCTGGTATGGAAGAAGAAAGAAAACTCAACAATGTCCAGTATGTGACGAAAACATTTCATTCAAAAAGTTATTCACAGATTAAAAAAAATCAATGGATGAAGAACAGTATTTCATACAGGAGGAATCTGGAAAAATGCAGAAATTGCTACCTTAATTTCAGACAAAGTGGATTTCAAGCCAAGATTGATCAGACATGATAAAGGTCACTACATATTGGTTAAGGAAACAGTTCAATAGGAGAAGTTAACAATTATAAAAATATATGCACCAAGAACTGAGACACACCACTTCATAAAACAAATTGTAGTGGACATGAAAAATCAGATGAACACCAATATAATTGCAATGGAGTATTTCAATGCCCATGGTTACAAAGGGACAGATCGACTAGGTAAATAATCAACAACAACAACAAAAAAAAATCAGAGCTGAACCAAACCTTCAAACAAATGGACTCAATATGTATTTATAGAGTATTCCATCCAACAACAAGACAGTACACATTCTTCTCAGCAACACATTGGCCTTTCTCCAAAACAGACCACATATTAGCCCACAGACCATGCATGAGTAAATGTAAAAGAACTCAAATTATCCCATGCATATTATCAGACTATAGTGCAGTGAGACTAAAAATAAGTAGCAAAAGACAACATGGAAATTATGCAAATACAGAGGAATTAAGTAAATGCCCTCTGGAATAATCAATAAATCATGTATGAAATTAAAGAAGAAATTTGATAGGTTCTACAATCAAATGATAATGATAGTTTGACATACTGGAACACATGGGACTCAATGAAAGCAGTCCCAAGAGGGAAGTTTATGGCAGTGAATTCCCACATTAGAAAAACAGAACACACTCAAATTAATAACCTAATGATGTATCTCAAGGTTCTAGAAAAACAAGAACAAATAAAATTCAAAGCTAGTATGAGGTAGGAAATTATAATGATCAGGGCAGAAAAAAATGAAATTGAGATTTTAAAAAATATGAAAAATCAATGAATTGAAGAGTTGATTCTTTGAAGAAATCAACAAAGTAGACAAACCCTTAGCAAACCTTATTTTAAAAAGGGAAGAAAAGACTCAAATCCATGGAATTAGAAATTAAAAAGGGAATGTCACAATGAATTCTGCTGAAATCCAGAATATTATTGGTAACTATTTTGAGAAGGTGCACTCTAATAAAATGGAAAACTCAGAAGAAAAAGACAAATTCCTATGTGCATATGAACTACCAAAGCTGAACCAAGATAGAATAAAAATTTTAAATAAGCTAATACCAGTCAGTGAAATTAAAGAAGGAATTTTAAAAAAATTAAGGGAAGCTTAGGCCCTGACAAATTCACTGCCAAATTCTAAAAAAACTTTAGAGAAAAACTAGCAACAATACTCCTGGAACCTTTATTTAAATCAAAAAGGAAGCTGTATTTCCAGAATCATTCCTGGAAGCAAGTATTACCCTTATTACAAAACCAGAAAAAGGACTCAACCACAAAAAGAGAACTACAGACCAATCTCTTCAATGAGCATAGACGTAAAAATCTTTAAGAAAATACTGGCAAACAGAATGCAGTGAATTATCAAAAAGATTATACATCATGAATGAATAGGATTCATTCCAGGGATGCAGGGATGGCTCAACATACAGAAATAAATAAATGTAATTCATCACATAAATAGAAGCAAGGAAAAAAAAATGATCATCCCAATAGATGCAGAAAAAGTATTTGACACAATTCAGCATCCATTCATGGTAAAACACACTCAAGAAAGTAAGAATAGAAGATCTTTATCTTAATCTGATAAAGGTCATCTATGACAGACCAATGACCAGCATCATACTTCATGGTGGGAAGCTGAAAGCTTTGCCTCTAAATTCAGGAACAAGATAAGGATGTCTATCTCCACTTTTGTTCAACATAGTTCTTGCAATACTAGCTAGGGCAATTAGAAAAGAGAAAGAAATAAAATGGTTATGAATAGGGAAAGTAGAAGTTGAATTATTATTTTCAGATGATGTGATCCTCTACACCAAAGACCATAAGAACTCCACTGAAAGACTTCTAGAAATAAAAACAAAATTCTGTAGCATAGCAGGACATAAAGTCAATACTGAAGTGGAAAGCCAGACCAGCCCACGGGCTGGCCTGCTCTCACCCCATTTGGTCGTGAGAGGGAGGTGCAACCCAGATACAAAGAGCCAAATTTGAGTCTGATTGAATCTGCTTTATTAATAGCCGGTGATTGAGTGGGCCCTCATGTGCAAAAAAAACTCTCGATGCCTTTCTGCAGTTTGACCAAAGCTTTTATACAGTAGGAAAGGTGGTTACATTTTACAATTGGAATTCCTTTGAGCGATACAACAAGTAATTATTTATACCAGGTGTTGGCCTTCGTTTAAATTTATCTCTGTTTGTGTCTTTCTGCCTGAGTTTGGGAGGATGTGAAGTTGTGGACTCAAAGTAGATTTTATGGATGCTAGGCACTAGGGGGAGGTAAAAGGAATTATGTAACAGTAAGGCTTGGTGGGATTGCTTTGTGAGGGATCTTTGATATACAGAGGAGTGAAGGAGGCAAAAGGGTCAGGGCCTTGGTGCTGGCTAGGAAAGGGAGAGTCCGAGGGTAAGGTGGAGATAGGAGAGTGTAACATTCTTCCTGCAATTTTGCAGATGTTTTGGTTACAATAAACAAAAGGCTCACAGACAGGGTTGTAAAGCTAGGCTGACCTCCATCGAGTTTGGAAGAAACAAATGAAGTGGGCTTTGCTTCTGATTAACCCTTCTCATTCCCCACTTCTCTTGGGCGGAATTAAAGTGGAATTAGGATGTCATTTCAAATACTCAGAATCAATAGTCTTCTTGTACACCAATAACCAACTCACCAAGAGGGAAATTAGGGAAATTTCAAAATAACATCAAGAAAAATAAAATACTCAGGAGTTAAACTAACCAAGGAAGTGAAAGACCTCTATAATGAAAACTGTAGTGCCCTGGAAAAGGGAATCAAGGAGGATATTAGAAAATGGAAATATATCTCCTAGACTTGCATCGGTAAAAGCAATATAGCTAAAATGGCCACACTTCCAAAATTCTTATACAGATTTGATACAATCCCAATCAAATATTAATAACATTTCTTACAGAACTGGAGAAAGCAATCTTAAAATTTATATGGAACCAGAAGAGACCTAGAATAGCAAAAACAATTCTGGGCAACAAGGGTGAGGCAGGGGGCATTAAAATCCCAGAGCTCAAGTTACACTACAAAGCTACAGTCATAAAAACAGCATGGTATTGGCAAAAAACCCAGACTTGTGGATCACTGGAACAGAATAGAAGATACAGAAACAACCCCAGGCACACTCAATCATGTTATTTTGACAGAAAGGCCAGATGTCTTCACTGGAGGAAAGATAGACCATTTAACAAATGGTGTGGAAAAAACTGGCCATCCACCTGCTGAAGGTTGAACCTAGAACCATATTTGTCACATACATTAAACTGAAACCAAAATGTAGAGAAGATCTCAATATTAGACCAGAAACATTTGCTGGAAGTCAAAATAGGTAAAACTTTCAAAGACACAGGAGTAGGCAAAGACTTTCTGAATGAAACTCTAGTTGTACAAGAAATAACACCAAGAATCAACAAACAGAGCCACATTAAATTTAAAAAGCTTTTGCACAGCAAGGAAAACAACCAACAAAGTGAAAAGAAAACCTACAAGATGGGAAAAAATTTTGCCAGCTACTTTTCAGATAAAGGACTAACATCAAGAATATACAAAGAACTCAAAAAACTTTGACTCCTCCAGATTTAATGACACAGTAAAAAGGGCATCTGAAATGTATAAACACCACTCAAATGAAGAATTGCGAATGTCCAGTAAATACATGAAAAAATGCTCAAAATCACTGGCCGTTCAAGAAATTCAAATTAAAACAACATGGTTTCTGTCTCACCCCAGAGAGAAGGGGTGATGTCTCACCTCATCAAGAAATTAACTAATAACAAATGATGATGAGGCTGCAGCAACAAAGGAGCACTTCTTCATTGTTGGTGCTATTGTAAAGTGATACAAGCACTATGGCAGTCGCTATGGAGATTCCTCAAAAAACTAAAAATATTAATTTTATTTGACTCAGCTATTCACCTGCTTGGTATGTTCTCAAAAGAGTTTAAAATCTCATACCACCATGAAGTATGTATACTCATGTTTGTGCCAGCACAATTCATAATAGCTAAATGTTAGAAACAGACTATATGCCCATCAACACATGACTTGTTTAAGAAAATATGGTATTTATAGACACTGCAGTACTAGTCTACCATAAAGAAAGATACATTTGAGGCATATAGGAAAATGGATGCACCTTGAGACCACAATGTTAAGTGAATTGAATCAGATACACAAGCTCAAACATCACATGGTTTCCCTTATATGAAAAGGTTAATAGGAAAAAAACAGAGAGGAGGAAAACAAGTTATTGTACTCTAAGTATGTTTCTCCTGTAAGTTTCTAGCTTCATTCCAATATGGTTTGAGAGATCACTTTGCAGGATTTCCACATCTTTGGTTATATTAAGATGTTTATTGTAGTTATGAACATGGTCTATTTTGAATGAAAATAATTTCCTTAAATAGGAAAATCTATGAAAACAAGACTAGCTCAGTGGGTTCCTAGATTTAGGACAGACTGTTTTGTTGGGGATAACAAAAATGATCTAAATTTGATTGGGCTCATTATTGTATAACTTTATCAATGTGCTAAAATCTTCCAAATCTTAAGTTGTAAATTGTGTGGTATGCAAACTTTAGTTCAACAAAGCTGCTATTTAAAAAAAAAAGGAGGAGTTATACATGCTTGTTCAGATGAGAAAATACATTAGGCAAAAACCCCTAAAAAATTAAACAAAAGTCCCCAAAGTTTCTTTTTGTCTATAAAGTACTGTACCTTTCCCCAAAATACAACAGAATTATATTATGTGCATTTTAAACTGATATGTGTGTGCGGGGTGGTCTGCCCTCAATTTGTGAAAATGTGCAAAACCTTTAAAGAATATCAACCTTTGAAGATCACGATTAGGAAGAAAGGAGTTTTTTACTTTAATTATATCTGGTTGTGCCAGTGTGTATAACGTATGTTTCATATATGCAACAGATGGTGGAATTATAGAATTTGTTTCCAAGAAACAAATATGAGTCTAATTTAAGTTTAAAAAATTTTATAGGTGATAAATTACTTGGCATATATAGAACCATACAAGGTGTGATCAAAATATAAGATGAATGTTTCAATTTAAAAAATTGTTACAGGAAAAGACACATTGCTCTAAATCCTCCTCAAAATATTCTCCCCTCACTATGAACACTCTTATCCCACCATTCTTGCCCTTTTGGAAGTAGTCCTGGAAGTCGTCTTTTATGAGTATCTGTACAAGGTATGATCAGTTATGGTTAATGCTGCTGTCCAGTGGCAACCACTTGAAAGACAGTCTCATAAAAACATTGCACTGTATCCTTACCCATCTTATTCACTAGATCTACTAACCTGAGGCTTCTAGCTCTTTCTCAGATCCAAAATGGCCAAGAAAGGTAAATGTTTTTAACCAATTCAGGACATCCAGACAGCCACAATAGCACAACTAAAGACGCAAAAGAGGATTTCCAAATCTACTACTCAACAAAGTGGCAAGAAAATGTTATAAGTGTATTCAAAGCCAGGTATAGTATTTTGATGGTAATTAATGGCAATGAGTATTTTACTGTCATAATTTTTTTAATTTATGCATCCACAATATATTTCAATCACATCTTATTAAAAGGGTTATGGTACATGATTGCCCAACAACCTGGAATATGAAATAAATAGATTTCCAAAATCTCTATATTATTGGAAAGGCTTTATTTTACAATAAATTTACCAAAGATATGTTCAAATAATCATGAAAAATTACATTGAATATTTTCTTCAATAAATCAGTTTAAGCACATTATCAAATCATAGATGTATAAGATTTTAGTCATTCTAAAGACATGTCTATTGCCACACAAAGCAACTAATAGGAAATAATTTCCCTTGAGATAAATTTGCTTTAAGAAGAATACATTTTTCACTAAATTGCATAATTTTCATATCATCTGTATTTTGAGACTTATTTAATATTTTTATACATTT
The DNA here is from genome assembly GCA_004026905.1 of Hystrix cristata. Classification (NCBI taxonomy): domain Eukaryota; kingdom Metazoa; phylum Chordata; class Mammalia; order Rodentia; family Hystricidae; genus Hystrix; species Hystrix cristata. The sequence goes on from PVJO010019748.1 coordinate 11,693, forward strand.
TAAAATGTGAGTTTAAAGTATTTTCAACAGTTATGTCTAAATTTCTTCATGACTTGAAATGCAAGATTCCTTATTGCAACTACATTTTAACTTTGAAATAAATTGTAGAATGATTCGATTTATTGAAATGTACTTGATAACTAACTTTATTGAGTGGGGACTTAAAAGTTATAGTGCTCGAGGTCAACTATCAGGATACCATTTAATAATTATGCTGCCTTGGGTAAATGACTTAGACTCTGTGCCTCAATTTTCTCAGGTGTAAAATGGGGATTATAGTACATAACTTGTAGGCTAATTGCTGTAAGAATTAAATAATTGCATGTATGTAAAGTACTTGGAATAATATATGACATCAAGTAAGCACTAAATGGGCTATCTACAGCTGTTGTGGTCTCTGCAAAAGTTTGATATGTCCATGCTTCTATGGGGAGGGAAATTTAGTAAACAATGAATAAAATTGAATAAAAATTGTTTGTGAACATATATCTATGGCTATCATTCAAAAATTATATTGAATTAGGCATTTTTTCCATCTAAGGTAGCCATAGGACAGAGGTGCTTAATTATGGGTGTATTAAATCAAGAGTTGAGAGAAAAAGGAATGTGTGTGTGTGTGTGTGTGTATGTGTGTGTGTACATGTATGTGCATTTTGTTTTGTGGAGGGGGATGTAATGAATCAGCACTGGGGACATTTTTCTTTTATAGTACTGTAGTTAACTTAGAAATCTTGCAAAAGAAGGATAAATAATCAAAAATATTAAACTTCAGGTCTAGACTCTCATTACTTTTAGTGAAATCTTTGCTTCAATCTTTCATCTACTGTTTTCTACATTTGGAAATAAACACAGCACCTCTCTTATAAAAGACTTTCCAATGCAAGCAAGCACAAAAAAGGGCAGTTCATTCTTCTTATACAGTATCTAAATTTTGCAGAAAGACATTTTAAGGGTACTTCTACCTCCCTTGCATAAAAAAATATCAATTTGGATAACTAAAATAATAAACAATCTACATTGGTAGCAAACTGATTTAACAAGTCTTTTTCAGATACACTGTACTGGGGGTAAATGCTCCCTGTGTAAACTTCCCACAGTCTTGATAGCAAATTAAACCAGCAAAAGAGAGGTTAATAATACCTCTGAGATTGAAAGAGGAAATAATGCATCAACATTAATGAAATTCCCATGGCTAGAACATCAGGAGATATTTTACAGATTCTCATTCCTTGAACCAATATAGAATTCTAGGGCAGAGTAAGAGCAATAGCTATAGTAGCAAAGCACTCTTATTCAATTGACATAATTTACAAACTCAATGAGCTTTCTCCTACGTTCTGCACTCACTATCATTAGCTATAAATGTAAACTGCTATCAAGCATCCATTATAGACCAACAGGTGAGACTGAAGTTGACTTTTATTGTATTTCTTTAATTATGACCCCATGACGAGAGTTGGCAGGTTGCACAACTCCAAAGGGGATAATCCATACTGAGTTGTGGCCTATGTAAATTGCAACCTACAGAATAAATATACAACCCAAATGTGGCCCTTCAACATGATGGTCCTTCTCATGAATGTTTAAGCATCTACTTAGCAGATGCTCTATTTGGCTCATGTTTCTTAGTTTTAGCAATAACATCAGACAGCCTTGCCAGTTTGTGGATTACTTCTACTGTTTCTTTCAGATCAATAATCTCACCAGTTTTCTAGAAGCCAAACAGGGAATAGCACCAGAATGCTAACACTATCGGGGAGCATTGATAACTCAAGAAATAAATACAAGAAGTACCTTAAAGAGTTAACATGTATAATTGCTTTTCACTAGTGGAATATGTTCTATGGTGTTGTATAGTAGAAGGGATCTTAAGACAATTTCTACTTTACTTGTTATCAAAATGTTTCACAAACAGTGGTTGAAGGAGATCAACAAGTAATCTAGACCAAGTTCCTGCAACCATTTAACTACATTTATATATGTTTCACTATATCATCTAATTAAGTCAAAATGTGCCAGATTGGTGAAGATAGGCAAAATCAGATGAAAATGGACTTAGGATGTATATGCAACTGAAAAGACAATAAATTGGGTTCCTAATACACACTGCACCATAAACTGTGAAGGAAAAATTTTAAAAGTCAATTTATCCTTTAACCCTTTGGAATTGTAAAATCAATTTTTTTTCCAATTCATCTCAGTTGTCTTACACTTTGAGAAATATGCAAGTCTTCCAGTAGAGACACAAAAGTATATGTGCATGTCATCTTATCCATTCTGTAAGCAAGTTCCACACTGCCAAATTTCTTTAGCTATGGACAGGAACAATCTAGGCCTAGTCATGATCAATAATGAAAAAAGTCATCACTTTCAACTGCTACCAAATTAAGCAGTCTTGGTAGCATTTACAAAAATAGATCAAGAGTGTGAGTTACTTGGTTTTCCAAATGCTCATTCTGTCTCTACCCAGCCTTGAGTGAACTAGGCTTCTTGACTTTTCTTATATATCTCTTAGATCTCCTATTTAATAAAAATGTGAAAAATTTCTTCCCTTGAAGTCTTAGATACAGCAGGCAGAAAGAGATACAGCAGGCAGTGATGCTATTGATTTGTACCTGTGGTAACATATGAGACGTGGAAGACAGATTTTGAAGTATCCACCTTGTGATCCCTGCCTCCAGGAATTCACAACTTTATACAATGTACTTTTATTTTGTGTAGGTGGGATCACTGGCTTGTGTATGGAAAATTGAATATGCAAAGGTAGCTCTATTTTGTGTGTGTGTGTGTGTGTGTGGTGCTGGGGATTGAACTCAGGGCCTTGTGCTTGCAAGGCAAGCACTCTAATCACTGAGCTAAATCCCCAGCCCCTGAATATGCAAAGGTGATGGAATGTCACTTTTATAAGTTGCATTAAATAAAACCCCATATTGTTAGTATGTTTTCTCTTTCTTGCTGTCTTTGAAGAAGCAATCTATGAGGTAAGTGGTTTTTAAACAGAAGATCATGTAGCATGGTTCTGTAGGTGGCCACTAGGAACTGAGAAAAGTCTTCAGAAGCAAAGCAATCCTTAGACTTCAAGCTTGGAAGCAGATCTTGCCTTAGTGAGACTGAAAGCCTGCTTGACACCTAGATTGCTGGGTGGCGGGACTCCAAAGCAGAGACTCCAGATAAGTTGTGCCGAAACTTGTGGGCTACAGACCTTATGAATTAATAAATGTGTTTCATTTTAAGCCAGGGCTCCTGAAAGATAATAGAATACACCAGTGGTACATGATTCAGTTAATATGATATTCTGGTCTCATCAGTAAATTATTCCAAATAATAACTCCTTTGAACACCCCGAGATTGTTTAGCATGGGGACTAGCTAATGTGAACATTTCAGTGAGGCTTCCTCTCAAAGCTAAGTTGATTAATAATTTAATCAGGACTTTATGTAGGGCTGGATGAAAGAGTGTGAATAAAGGAGCAGCACCCTGATTCTTCGATGTTTTGTTGGGCTTCTTTTCCTCCTCATGCTCTTATCTTTTGCCTGTACACTCTCTGTGGGGGAAAAAAAAAGAGTGATTCCAGTTACTCAATATCAGCCCTCTGTTTTTGTCTTTATCATCTTTTTTTCTTTTTTTCTGTCTCTACTCAATGCCAGCTTTATTCTCTAACTTCAATGTTCCCTCAAAGTAGGAAAGTAAATATTGGAATGGGTATATTCTGACTTTCAAGTCATAAGAAAGGAAGAAAGTAATTATTTATTTCTCTCTCTAGGCATTTACCTGCTTCAACTTCTAACCCTGCTTTGCTGTTCTATATGCAAGATTTTTGATCTTTTTAAGAGAGTATTAACCAGACATGGTGGCCCATGCCTATAATCCCAGGACTAGGGAGGCTGAGGCAGGAAGATTGCCACAAGTTTGAGGCCTGCTTTGGCTACACAGCGAGTTCAAGGCCAGCCTGAACTATACACCGAGACCCTGTCTGCAAAAATAAATAAATAAATAAATAAATAAATAAATAAATAAATAAATAAGAAAAAAAAGAGAGAGAGAAAGAGAGAGAGAGTATTCAAGATAAACTGAATTTGCCCAAGTGTCTGAAAAGCCCTCAGGCTCGATGTTTCAACTGTCCCATAACTAAAGGCTTCTATTACAACATCGACATAACAAGAGTTCCAGAAAGTGAGACTTAATGAGTAAATAGCATTTCTTTGTAGGACGGTTAACCAGCTTTTTAATACAGTAAAACATAGTAAAATCCTTTTGTTGCATTATAAAACATAGCATAAGACATATAAGACCGTTATATTGAGTTTTTTCATTATTTTGTGGAATTAATTAACAAAGTTGTCTAGTCCTCTGAGATTGTACCTAACACTGTACCTGAGACTATACTAAGAATTAGGCCAGTCGAATACTGAGGAGAAATTTAAATGTTTCTAAATTAAATTTATTATTAAATGTCTAATTTGAATCTCAAATTCACAATCCTCTTTTTACTTCTAGCCACCGAAACTCCCTTACTGAAAGAAAAGCATTCACAAAGACTTTTTTCAATCTCATGAGCATAATATATCTTCCTTAAAGAGATTTCCATTGAGACAAAGCATAGTTTTACATACATCAATAAAAACTAGAGACATGACTATAATATATCCCAATTGTTACTGCACACCTTTCAAAGCACCAAACATATTTTGAGGATAACTCAATGCATACTGAGTTGAAAATGACATAAGAAACTTAGCTGGATATTATAAACAATATTCCTCATATACTACTGTTTGTAAGGCATTGAGAATCATGTGAAAAAATAATTCTGATGATAGTTCTACTTTTGAAATTAAACATTTTAGTAAAATGGTACAGCTTATATTGAACACAGTTTGGCAGTTTCTCAAAATACTAAATATAAAATTACCATATGACCTGAAAATCCTATTTCTAGATATATACCCAAGGACACTGAAAATGTATGTTCACACAAATTTATATATTAATCTTCATAAAAGCCTTATTTGAAGTACGGAAAGAGATATAAAACATGGCACATAACACTAATGCCAAAGTGCTTTGGTGCCCTAACCCGAACCCTAATCCTAACCCTAACTCTAATATTTGGTGTGTCCTAAACATAAGCCTAAAGCCAATGTATGGTGGCACCATAAATTTAACCCTTACTCTCGCCCTTACACTTAACATTAGCTTAACCATGAAGACAAAATGTAGGTGTGCCCTACTCCTAACTGTAGACCTAACAGTAATGTAAAGCTGGCTCTAAATTTTGGTTATCCTAACTCTAAAGCTAGAGCCAAAATATTTTGGTGCCCTAAGCGTCACCCTAACACTTGAACTAACCCTAAATGTAACTCTAACCCTTACTCTGAAAAAAAAAAAAAGTGTGCCCTAACCCTACCCCTAAAAATCTATGTACCCCAACCCTAACTCTATGTTTTCAGTTGCCCTAATCTGGACACTAATTCTATTTTGTTGCACTACTCTTAACCCTAATCCTCACACTAAACCTAACCAGAACACACTAACCCTAAACCTGAAGCCAAATTTTGCTGTGTCCTACAGCTAACCCTTTCTCTAAGTCTACGATTTGCTGTGTTTTAAACATAACACCAAAACCAAAGTATTTTGTTGCCCTAAATTTAATCTTAACCCTCATGCTAACACTAACCCTAACCCTAACCCTAACCTTGAAGACAAAATATTATTGTGCTTAATCCCTAACCCAAACCTAATGCTGATGTAATTCTAGCTCTAAATTTTGGTGTTCACTAACCCTAAAGCTAGAGCCAAAGTACTTTGGTGCCCTAAGCCTCAACCTAACACTCAAACTAACCCTAAACGTAGCCCTAATATTTACCGTAAAGCCAAAATATTGGTGTGCCCTGAACCTATTCCTAAAAATCAACCTGGTCCTAACCCTAAGTTTTCAGTTACCCTAACCTGAAAGCTGAAACCAAACTGTTTTGGTGTCCTAACCAGAACCCTAACCCTCACACTCACCCTAACCTTACCCCTAAACATGAAGCCAAAGGTTGTTGTGCGTACCCCTAACCCTTTCCCTAACCCTAAAATTTTCTGTGCCCTAAGCATAACACTAAAGCCAAAGTAACTTGATGCCCTAAATTTAACTCTAACCCTCGTGCTAACACTAAACCTAACCCTAAAGAGAAAGTATTGGTGTGCCCCAACCCTAACGATAAACCTAGCATAACTCTAGCTCTAAGTTTTGTTGTGCCCTAACCCTAACACTAGAGTCAAAGTATTTTAGTCGCATAAACCTGAACCGTAACCCTCACACTAACCTTAACCCTAACCCTAAACCTGAAGCCAGTTTTAATGTGCCCTACTTCTAACCATAACCTTGACTCAACGATTTGCTGTGTCCAAAATATAATACTAAAGTCAAAGTATTTTGGTGCTCTAAACTTAACCCTAATCCTCACCATAACACTAACCACAAACCTAAAGACAAAGTATTGCCTTATCACTAACACTATCTCTTACACTAATGTAATGCTAACTCTAAGCTTTGCTGTGCCCTGACCCTAACACTAGAGTGGAAGTATTTTTGTGCCCTATGCCTAACCCTAGCACTCAAACTAACCCTAAACCTAACCCTAACACTAACTCTGAAGCAAAAATGTTTGTGCACCCTAACCCTACCCCTAAAAATCAAGCTGGCCCTAACCCTAACCCCAAGGTTAGGGTTCCCTGACCTGAAAACTAAAGCTAAACTCTTATGATGCCCTAAACTGAGCCCTAAGCCTCACAAACACTGAAACTAACCCTAACCCTAAACCTAACCCTAACCCTAACCCTAACCCTGAAGCCAAATTTTGTTGTGCTGTATCCCAACTCTAATTCTAACACTAAGATTTGGTGTGCACTAAACATACCACTGAAGGCAAAGTATTTTCTTGCCCTAAATGTAACTAGAAAACTTAGTGTTAGGGGCAGGTTGATTTTTAGAAGTAAGGTTACAGCACACCAATACTTTTGCTAAATTGTTCTGGTTAGGGTTAATTTTAGTGTCAATTTGAGTATTACAGTTAGGTTTAGGGCACCCAAATACTTTGACCCTAGGGTTTGGGTTAGAGCACAGCAAAATTTAGATTTAAGTTAGTTTTGGGTTTAGGGTTAGGGTAGAGCATACCAATACTTTGTTTTCAGGGTTAGGGTTATTGTTAGTGTTATGGTAAGGATTAGGGTTAAATTTAAGGCACCAAAATACTTTTCCTTTAGTATTATGTTTAGGGCACATAAAATTTTAGATTCAGCATTAGGGGTAGGGGTAGGGCACAGCAAAATTTGGCTTCAGGGGTAGGGTGAGGTCAAGGGTTAATGTGAGGGTTAGATTTCAATTTAGGGCACCAAAGTAGTTTGTCTCTAGTGTTAAGGTTAGGGCACTCAAAAATTTAGAATTAAAATTAGGGACTGGTTGGTTTCTAGAAGGTTAAGCACACTATTACTTTGGGTTCATGATTAAGGTCAGGGTTAGGATCAAGATTCTTTAGAATGTTAGGTTTAGGCTAGCGCACCAAAATACTTCGGTTCTAGTGTTAGGGTTAGAATACACCAAAATTTAGAAATACGTAAGTGTTAGGTTTAGGGCTAGGGTAGCACACACCAATGCTTTGTCTTCAGGTTTAGATTTAGGGTTAGTGCTATGGTGAGGGTTAGGGTTAAATTTAGGGCACCATAATACTTTGCTTTTAGTATTATGTTTAGGGTACACCAAACCTTAGCATTAGGGTTAATGTTAGGGGTAGGGCACAACAGTATTTGGCCTCCATGTTAGGGTTAGGTCACGGGTTAGTGTGAGGGCTACTGTTTGGCTTAGGGCACCAAAATATTTTGGCTTTAGTTTTGGGGTTAGGGCAACCGAAAACTTAGAGTTAGTGTTAGGTGCCAGTTGCTTTTTAGTGTTAGGGTTAGGACACACCAATAGTTTGGCTAAAGTTTTAATTTTAAGGTTAGGTTTAGGGTTAGTTTAAGCATTAGGTTTAGGCATAGTGCACCAAAATATTTCAACTCTAGTGTTAGGATTAGTGCACATGAAATCTTAGAGCTAGCATCACATTAATGTTTGGTTTATGGTTAGGGATAGGTCACACCAATACTTTATCTTTAAGGTTAGGGTTAGGTTTAGTTTTAGGGTGAGGGTTAGGGTTAATTTTACGACACCAAAATACTTTCACTTGAGCCTTGGATTTAGCTCAGTGATTACAGTGCTTGCCTTGCAAGCACAAGGCCCTGAGTTCAATTCCTAGAACCAAAAACAAACAAACGAACAAACAAAAAATACTTTCACTTTAGTGTTATTTTTAGGGCACATCAAATCTTAGAGTTGGGTTAGGTTTAGGGGTAGGGAACAGCTAAGTTTGGCTTTAGGATAGGGTTAGGTTTAGGGTTAGTTGGAGTTTTAGGGTTCAGTTTAGGGCACCGAAATACTTTTGATTTAGTGTTAGAGTTAGGGCACTTGAAAACTTTGAGTTAGGGTTAGGGGCAGGTTATTTTTTAGGGGTAAGGTTAGGGCACACCCATACTTTGGCTTCAGTGTTAGGGTTAGGTTTACTGTTAGAATGTGGGTTAGGATTAAATTTAGGGCACCAAAACACTCTGGCTTTAGTGTTATGTTTAAGGCACACCATATCTTAAAGTTAGCTTAGGGTTAGGGGTAGAGCACAACAAAATTTGGCTTCTGTGTTAGGGTTAGGGTTCGTGTTAGGGCACCAAAACACTTTGGCTTTTGTGTTCGGGTTAGGGCACCTGAAACCTTAGAGGTAGAGTTAGGGACCGTGATTTTTAGGGGTAGCATTAGGACACACCAATATCACTTCAGGTTTAGTTTCATGGTACCTTTAGGGGTAGTTTGAATGTTAGGTTTAGGGTTAAGGCACCAAAATATTTTGGCTCTGGTGTTAGGGTTAGGGCACACCAAAACAGAGTTAGCATTATATCGGGGTTGTTCTGGGTCACCAAAATCTTAATAGTTTCAGCAGTGCCTTATGTTTCAGCCCAAAATTTCCTCTAAGACTCAAGGCAAACTCAACTCTGAGAATTTGTAAAAAATTGTTTCTCTGATATGAC
>PVJO010019748.1:20891-33642 GCA_004026905.1 Hystrix cristata
AGAGGGGAAAGGGAAAATATGGAAAATGATGAATGAACCTGCTGTAAATAGGGAGGGAGGGTGCAGAGGGGAGGGGGGGAGAGGGGGGAGAACCAAGATACATCATGTATAGGTACAGAATTAATGTAATGAATGTGACCATTGTATGTAGAATGTACCAATACATGTTCTTGGTTTAAAATAAAATTAAAAAATAAAATAAAATAAAATAGTTAAACACTTCCAACATATAACAGCAGAGGTTAATATTCTCATTCAAAAATGGAAGAATAGAAAATGAGATAGAAATCATATCAAACCAAGAGCAAAACCCTAAACCTCTTTAGAAGGGAGGGACTGGGGACAAAAATACACCTTTCACATTGATGACCACAGTGACTTGTCTCTTCCAACCAGGTCCCACCTCCACACACAAGACATTTGAAGGATAATTTAGATCTAAACCATAACACACACACACACACACACACACACACACACACACACTTCCTAATTTTCTGACCAAATGGAATTAGGTGTTTCATCTTTATTTCCCCATACCATCTTCCATACAAGAAGATAAATTTGGGCAAAGTAAAGACATTTTGAGTAACAGAGTTTCTAATTATTATGCATGAAGTAGTAATTTACTACCGGAAATTTTCAAGGGGAATCATTTCCACTTAATGAAAGCTTCGTTACTTCATGATTCTTTCAAGCTCTGAGGGCTATATAATTATCAGGCTTTTTTGTTTTGTTTTGTTTTGTTTTGTTTGTTTTTTTACTACATTCAATATACATATTCCATGGTAAAATGTCTTTACCATGAAGAAATATTAGCAGTAGTAATGTACTATTACTACATTAGTAATAGTTCAGCATTCCTCTGATGTCGTGATCAATATCGAGATCCCTGGGACTCTCTGGTTTTCTGATATTTTCCTTTTTTTCTATTGAGATCCTTTACTTTACATGAGAAGTACCTTTGTTTCATAATTGGCCTTTTTCATAAAAGTCTAATTTTCAAAATAATAGTAACATCTTCTTTACTACGAGTATGTAACTCTTTACCTTTTCTATGACTATCTTAACTTATACAAACATAATATAAATGCCATAAACTGCAGAACAATAGTTACATCGGGATTATGACATTCATCCACTGGCAAGAGCTAGATTATAATATCTTGTAGTCTCTCATATAAATTCCTAAGCATGTTCTAAGAAGTCACTTTATGAGTAAAGAGACATGTTCTTAGATGGGTGTACTGAATACTAATTTTATTTGTTCCATATTTATTATTAGGTTTAAGGAAATTGCAATAAAATTATCAAAAATAAATTTTGTTAATGTAATAGAATTCTTATAAAAGCTTTCATCAATAGTAAACAGAAGATCAAAAATAATGTTATAGAGAAATCCAGCTATCATTGAATTATACTTAATTATACTAATATTTAAAATGGTATCATAATAGTATAAGACTAACCAAGTAAACAGAACAAAATAAGTAACATAAAACAAACTGTTGATCCCATAAAGAGTATATGATAGAAGTGCAATAATAAATTATTAGAGAATCAAAGAATTATTTTTAAAACTCTGCTAGGAATATTGATTATCTTTTTTTCTTTTTTTTTTTTTTTTTTTTTGGTACCGGGAATCGAACTCAGGGCCTCATGCTTGCAAGGCAAACACTCTAACCACTGAGCTAAATCCCTGGCCCTACTGATTATCTTTTGACAAATAAAAATGAAACATTCATCTCATTAATGTGTAAAATAAACCTCTATAGAATAAAACAATTAATTATAACAAAACAAGAATATAGGTACAAAAAAAAAAAACAGAAACAAGGGCTGGGGATTTAGCTCAGTGCTTAGAGTGTTTGCCTCGCAAGCATGAGGTCCTGAGTTCGATTCCTGGTACCCCCCCAAAAAAAAAAAAAGCAAGAATATATAATTAATAATACTATCTACCCATTATTCAGCTATTTTTCATAGTAAGCAAGGAGTCTTATATATATTATATCTTTTAATTATTACAAAGACACTGTGAAATAGGTACTTTTATTTTACAAATGAAGAAACTGAGGCCAAGAGAGGCAAGATCTTGCTCTAGATAACACAGCTAATTAGTGTCCACACTTCAAATTCAGATAGTGTAACTCCAAATACTACTATATACTGCTAAAAGTATCTGATTATGGGAGATCATTGTAAAGTCAGATGCAGTCAAAGACAAGATAAATCTTATTGTATAAAATATGTTTTATATGATTTAAAGTTCCTTTGAATGACAAGATATAACAATGTCGTTTGGATAGATGAAAGTAAGAACTTGTTGTAAATTATAGCTCTGAATGAGGGAAAGATGCCAGAAAGGACTACATGGGGAGTTGCACCTGAGGATAGGGTACAAATAAGAAAAACCTATATGGCAAATAGAGGAGACAGATACTTGTCACAAATTCCTGTGAATTAGCTAGTTAGGCTGTGAAGCTGTCCTTAGTAGTCTGGTACATAGAACAATCAGGTTGGATATACGGTGGCCATGGAGTATGAGAACCCAATAAAAGAAGCATTTGAAGTATGGACTTAATCCCTTGCTCATGAAGTAACTGATTGTTGTTGATCTCAAAGAAGACGGAATACAAAACAAAAACACAGATGATCGTCATGGCCAGCTAGCTAGTAACGGCAAGAGATAGGGGCTCTGATTCCTGCACCAAAAGAAAGCAGGTACACCTCTATGAGGGCCACAGAGAAAGTCAGATTATGGGAAAGAATATGGAAGGAGAAAGACATTGGACCAAACTATATTATCAGGGAATTTAGAAAGGGAAGCCAGACAGCTTCTGGATTTCAGTATATCTTACCTTCTAGATCTGGCATATATGCCATCTCTAGAAAAGATCTGGCACCCTGATGGAGAGAGCTGGCATTTCAGCAGCTGCTTGGATGATGGAATAAGCTCCCAATTACTTCATCCATCCAAGTGAGAAAAGGAACATAGTGAGTAGGTAACTTGAAAAGCAGTGTATAAGAAGAACTGAAAGCTGGAGAGTGGTGTAGGACAGCACAGAATTTGAAAACAATCACAGCACTCTGATGAGGTTTGGGAATATAAGTGCTGAGAAAACTGAGCTGTGGGCTGTGCTAGAGAGCATCGTCTGGGATCAGTGGGATCCTGGGAAAAGAGGAAAATAGAGTTGCCCATGAATAATTAATCAACTATTTCTACCCCATGCTTTATGAGTGTTGGGCTTATGGGACATCCTGTATGTGGATCGTGCTCTCTAGCAGGAGCCCATAGGGGAGGCCCCAAAACTCCCAGCCAAGGGCTACTTGAAAGCAGGACTTCACTGAATTTACAGATTAGAAAGTGACCCTTTAGGAAGAGTGACCAGAAATGGAGAAAGTGTGGTGCCAGGGGAAGAGGGCATCTGGGGATATACTAGGGAGTCTGGTAGGGAATAAATACAGAGGCAACCGTGGGATTTGCCCTGCAGGGAACAGAGTGGGGAACAAAAGTGTTAAGGTGAAAGTCAACAGAAAACTGGGTGCCAAACCAATTTCACTGCACCGTCCTCTCTCTAAGTTAACTGAGATGGTTAGATCTCATGGCAGAGACAGAGCCTACAGTTAGCCTCACCCACTGCACTGCTTGCAGCCTAAAGACTGACCCAGAAAGTCATCTGACTTACAAAGCCTCTTTACTCAAAAATAAGCAATTAAGCAAACTCCAAGGTGGAGGAACCAGCTCAGAGACCTGCAATTGAATTTAGATTATCATATAAATGGGACCCTGCGGATACTTTTGTGTTTTTGCAACTGTGTTATATGTTTTGGGGGTTTTTGTTTCTACTTTATTTTTACTTTCATTTCTTTTTGTCATTTTCTTCTTTTTATTTTTTTTTCCTTTTTTGCTTTTTTCCTTTATTTTTCTTTTTTAGCCTTTCTAGCCTTTTCTTCTCTCTTCCTCACTTATCTCCTTATCTTTACTCCCTTCCTTGCCTCCTTTCATCTGGTATGTACAGGAGGAGTTTAAATGGGCAAAAAATAAAATAAAAACTAGTCAGTGCTTTAGTTTAAATACTGTCATTCATGAGCATGATAGGGCAACCCTCACCAAAATTGTGCATAGACCATCCAAAGTTAAACTGACTAACAACAAATCAACAGATTCCCTCAATATCTTATTATTTTGCCCTCCCTCTACATCCATTCTCATATTCCCATAAATATTCTTTCAAACCTCATCAACAGAGGCCCTTATTCAATCTATTAAAAATATCAACATAGAAAAAAAAATCAACACAGTTTTATCTGCTCTCTGTTTTTCACTTATTGATATTTCTTCTATTACTAACTTATCCCTTGCTTTTCCTCTTCTTTTTTCTTTCTTGCTTTCCTCTACATCTCATTCTATTAGTAGCCGTATAGCATATTCTGTACTACATTGATGAAAGGATGAAATTGGTAAAGTAATTGCTAATATACTAGGGAGTCTTGTAGATGATAAATACAGAGGCAACCATGGGATTTCCCATGTAGGGAAAGGAGTGGGGAACAAAAATGTTAAGGTTAAAGTCAACAGAAAATTGGGTACTATGTGACTGAGGTATAGGGGGATATGTTGATGTTGTTATAACCAGTAGGGACTCCCTCCGTGCAAAATAGGGACCAGCTCTGATCCTTTTAAACTGAGCAAGTTGAAGAGGTAGAAAAATATCAAAAAAGCAAACAAAAGCAAAATCACATAACTGGAAAAAAGAGACATTAACTAGAGAACACCATACTAGCAACAAGGTCTTTCCAGTATAATTGGTCCTCAACCCTGGGCTCACAATGAAGAAAGATGAGAAAACAAGGCAACAAAATGCCCCCCCCCAACTCTCAACTCTGCACATAGAGATCCAAGGGGCATCAAAGCAGAAGAAATAAAAAACCATGTGTAAGTTATACACAGTGATAAAAAGAGAAATAAGGAACCCAGGCTAGCTCAAAGATTATATAATTAAATAGATAATAGCAGACATAATAAACAAAATGGTCAGTGAATTTAAAGGACATACTAATAAAAACTAGAAGAGCAAACCAAAATGATTAAATACATGAATTACTAATTTATTAAACAACTATATTGCACGAAAATGTATCGAACAGAATTACAAAACATTAAAAAAAATAATGGAAAGTTGGGGCAGCAGAAGTGACCAATGTGAAAGAGTCACAGAAATAGAAGACAGGGCTGATATACATAATCAATTATGGAGACATACCATAAAAACAACAAGAGAGTAAGAAACTAATTCAGCAGTTCGTGGGTGATGCAAATAAGACTCATCTAAGATTAATGTGAGATTAATTCGAATTAAAGAGAGACAGAAGACAGTACAAATGACTTAAAATTTGGTTTACAAAAATCATAGCTGAAAATTTTACTAGTGTAGGGGATGAATTCAACATACAGGTAAGCAAGGAATATAGAATCCCAAATAGTGAGATCAGAGAAGAATTTCTGTAGACCACATTAGAGTCAAAAATCCCAGAAATCTAAAACAATGAAATAACCCTGAAAGCAGTTGGACAAAAATAACAAAGCACTTATAAACACAAACCCATTAGAATTGCAGCAGACTTTTCAACACAGTCCTTTAATGCCAGAAGACTATGGAGTGATGAGTTTCAAATCCTAAAAAACACAATTTAATATAGACAAATGTATCCTGCAAAACTTTCTTTCAAAACTATGGAGAAATATGGATCTTCCATGACAATAATTTAAGAAATTCATGACTATCAAACCATTATGTTGCATTTTTTTCCCTTTGGTAACTCATTTCACCCCTAATCAGCATGTCTATCCTGTCAGAAAGGTTATGAAGTCATTGGGCGAACACTCAAGCAGGGAGGTTAAGCTAGGGAAATGTCCAGAAGAGTGTTTATTAGAGGAAGAACACTGGCCCCGAGTACCAGAAAACTAAGTCGTGGTTGTTCTGCATTGCCGTAAGTCTGTTTGTGCTGCTAGTTTCTCATCTGCAAAATGGATAAAATAACATCAATCATGCCATTATCAACATTTTGAGGATTCACTGAGATGAAATATGTTTTGAAACCTACTGAAATCTGTACGAAGCATCACCATCTTTACAAAAAGAGAGAAAGAAAAGGGAATGATCTTGACATTTTCCTTACATAGTTTACCAAAGCATAAATTGGCCAAATAAAAGCATATTTATGCATTATAGATGAAATTGTGATATTGGTATACCAGCAGCAAGCACTTGGACACATATACTTGTGTGCACACACATAGTATGTTTTTCTGAGAAATGTTACGTCTCAATGATGTTTTAACTTGGGACCTTTGAGTTCAACTAGCATTACATATAGAGAAAAAGGAGCACAATTTTAGAGGTATCTTTATTATGTTTGACCTTACATGTAAACTTTCTGTATTTTTCTAGTTATAGACTCTAATACTCTGTAGTGAATTAGCGGTTTAAAAAAGTCTTCATTTTTTTTCCTTTGAATCTTTAAAGCCTTATGTTTTTAAAGTGTTGTACACTACAAGCAACTCAATTATTCCCAGGCACAAGTAAACTCTCTTGATAATTCTTAATATTTTCTCTTTGATACAGTATTTGTTCTTTCGTTATGTCCATTATGGTCCTTACTGAAATGGTTTAAACAGTGTCCCGGTGTTTCCTAAAGTATGTGCACATATCCTAGCTCAAAATTTCAGACAACAGCATAAAAGATGGCAAGAGTATAGACTCTGGAGATGTACAGTGCTGTGTTTCTTATCCTAACTCTATTATCTATTAACAACGCTACCTTCAGTTTTAACCTCTCTGAACTTCACTTTTAAAGATAACAATACATGCTTCCTAAGCCTCTGAGAGCTTTGCCACAAAAAAACATTTTAAGTTTCCACTGCAGGACCATAAATTTCACTTGTTTGGCAGATATCCTTTGCAAATAACTATACTTTTAAATTTAAAATCTATAGTATGTACTGTTCATAAGCCTTCATGTATGTCTCCTTTGTAAATTCTAGGATTAGGCTGTCACCCTTACAGTTCAGTTCGGGAGAGAATTATTGAACGTACACTAAATGCCAGTTGCTGGATTAAGTGTTTGGGAGTTGAAGATAAATAAAGTAATGTCCTTGCAGTTGAAGAACCCTCTAGGATTTAGGTGCTCATTTTATCTGTCTTTGCAATGAAGAAAAAAGAAAAATATTGATGATTATCACTTGAATTATAGGTTTACATTTTGATAAATGGCATGTAAGGTTGTTCTTTATTTGTTAATGTGTAAGAAAATGAAAAATATCTACTCTTTTTGCTTTTCATTTATCTACTATGTATACAATGAACATCAGAAAAACAAGGCACCCACTAACATTATATTTTAAATTCTCTTAGTATTTCTCCTGTATTTTTATTGCTTTTATTAAGTGTCTTGACATGTTCATGTGAGTAAAATATAGTCCAACATTCAAGTTGCTCTTAGTCAAGTCTACTAAAAAAAAAGTCATTTGATAAAGCATAAAAATATAAAGGAAAATGCTAGAAGCAAATTCATTTCGGATTTACGTTTGAGTGTTCTTTGTTTCTCTCTTTTATTAAAACTGCATGCAATCAAGCATTTGAGGAATATTATATTGATATTGTTTTTTCAATAGATACAAAAGTGGAACACATAGAGTGACCACAGGTGCTGACGTGGGACTAGAAAATCCTCTAAGGAATAAAAATGTTCATTTATATATACAGTGGCAGACCAAACCATAAAAGCACCTCGTTAGATCCATTTTCTTGGTGTGAGGAATCCAAATTGTTATAGCACAGGGCTACTTGGAACAGCTTTTTGGTATCATCTCAACCTCAGACTTCGGGACTTAATGTGGAACTATTCCAGATGTCTTCTGTTACAGACCAGGGAATAGAGTCCCCAGTGCTTCAATTCCTGACACTTCCCAACACTGAAGAATTCCACTATCATATGGAGTCTAAAAATGCAAACTTCATGTGACAGCAGATAAATTATTAACTTCTCCATGCCTGTTTTGCTACATGCTTGATGATGATAGTATTTGCCAGTTTACTATGAGATTTCTAAACTTAGTACATACAATGTGTTTAGACAAATACAGGCGACATAGGAAATATTGATTGGTTTCATCAGCAACCTTTCTTACTAGTTAAATAAAATGCTATCTGGATTTATGATCAAGATTTTTTATTTGGCTTTAATTTTTAGGAAGATATTGAGTACTTTCACCTTGGAATCAGACTATATTAGATGTTAAGAAACAGAAAAATGAAAAAACTGAGGCATTTAAGTGAGTGACTGGCACCCATGTACCTTTTGTTCTCATGTAAACTGCTTTCAGAAATTGAGGAGTCATTTCCCAAACAGTTCTGAAAGGGTAGGTTTCATTCCCCCATTTTCTTCCTTTTACTATTTTTTTATTATTTTTGTTTACCTTTAGGGAAGTCATGTCCAATGTGGATTTGCCCCTCCCCCATAGATAGAGTTTGAAAAAATTTACAATCTATTAAGAAGATCAATGTCTTCACTATTCCCTCTCAGTGAATATTTGCAGGTAGATACTACCTAAGCCTTTAAAGAACTTGCATTGTGCTTATATTTACATGGATGACTTTTTATACCTCTTCTGACTGAATGGATAAGAGCTTTTTTAAAAAATGCAGTATACACAAATTAAGTGTTAAAAGTATTTGTACCACATGTATGGCTTTCGGTTACACTACCTTTTCCTTAGATTTGGGAGATGCAGTTTTGTTTACTTTCAATTTGGGGTTTTTCCTTTTGTATTCTCCACTGTAGTTACTTTACCAATAACTCTTCTCTTAATAAGGGAAAATAATTTGATACGTTCACATTGTTTGATCATAATCAGAATCTTGGAACTGTTTCATATTTCTATCTGTTATTTTTTGATGAAATTAATTAATTGTCTTTCAATGTAAACATTCTAATCCACCCTCTCATCTTTCAAAATATAAGCAAATTCTTTCTTGTTCTTAAACTACTTCATGAGCTTGCCATAAATATCTGTCAAATTCTATAAGCTTTCCTTAAATTTTGGCTTAGAATAAGGAAAATTCTATTTGGAATCCGAATTAAATTTTTTCCCAAAGATAAAACTGGCCAATGTGATTCAACGAGAGCACATTCAAGTACATTCTCTTACTGCACATGGAACAAGCAGCACTTTCTTTGCTTGTGACAAGGGAAGGATATGTCAATGTAAAGTTACGGAGATAAATGATTATCTCTTTCTTTTGTTTTCTTAAATAAAATCAGTTTGTGGTCTACCAAAACAAAATTAAAACTACCTTTTACCTATATTTAGATGGGAATATCTGGCTTGAATATATTAAACACCAATCTAAAAGCATCTAATGATAACAAATTTTTTTTCAGTTTCTTTGTTATTGTCAATACTATTTCCAACAAACAACATTCTCTTCCATAATATTTGAGTTTTTACGTACTGGAAATGGGAAAGTGTGACACAATTCCGTTCTCTTGGGTGCCTTGCTCAGAACTCATTTGAGGTGTGACCTGCTTAAACTGCCAGGAAGTATTAATGTTTTTGTAAAATCTTTAAAATAGAGATCCAGAGTGAAAGAACAATGCATCAGAATTAGATCTTTTTACTCTACAGAAAAAAAATATACATATATATATATATATATATATGAGAGGAATTGTATTTTCTTTCATAGAAATGTTTTCACAACTTTCACCTTTTATCAGATCTTAATAGGCAAATCTTACCTTTGAAATTACCATTTTATGTAAAAACGATTGTATGTAAATTGTGCATCTTGAATCCTAGAATTCTGGCTGGAAGCAACCAGATTTAAAGTTTGTGAACATTTAAAGCCAAGTATAAAATCTCTCTCTTCAGATACAAAGACTAATGTGAACTCTTAGGTGAATAAAGGAATGACTATAGAAACAGTTTGGGTAGATTTGTAAATTAAATTATTATATGATGTTAAAAAGAGATTTTTAGAGTTTACTTACATTTTAAAAATAAAAGAATGATGCTGGAATGAAGAAAAGAGTAACTGCTCTTAACTGAGATATACTTTTTAATTATTAAATTTCTTTGATTTCCATGACAATGTAAGGACAAAGAACATCCTCAGCATTATATCATCAAAAATTAATTTAGATATGATAAAACAAATGAGAATTTTCAAGACATTCAATATTTGATTGTGTTTTTGTTCTCTGGTTTTCTGCTATTTCTTTTGTGTAAACCATAATGGTCTCTACATTCCTAATGCCTTCTTACCTAGCTATATTTCATCCTCTAAGGTCTCAACTGAAATAATACTTCTTCTAGGAGCCTTTCATGGCACCACAAGTTAAGGTTATGTGTCTTGTACTGCTTTCATGACACCTTTGGCTTCTGTAGTGTATTGCCTATTACATTGCATATCACATTGTATTGAAATTGTTTACACATCTTCCTTCCTCACTAACTGTAAACTCCTTTCCCTCAAAAATAATAACCACTAGTTTTTGAGTATATACTATAGGCAAGACACTATTGTATGCATGTTACATTTTATATTATGTGTACATCATACCAATGGCAGTTCATAAATCTGTTTTGCAGACGGGCAAACTGAAAGGCAGAAATATCTTGCTTAAAACTACAAAGCCAGTTAGGAATAGAGACAGAACTTGAGTCCGACTCTACAGTCTAAGCTCTTAACCACTACTTTGTATTGTCTACTAATAGCAGAGATCACGTCTAGCCATTTCACTCTTTTGTTCTCAGAGACTGAAACTGTGCCTTGTAGATAGAAGTTACAAAATGACGCATTAGTGTAATATGTTAATCTGCTCATGAAGAAAGGCACTAATTATTATGCAGATGGCTTGATTCTGTTATATAGTAACAGGAACATGAGTGACTCTTGATTGAAACTCTTGTGAAATTAAAATTAATGCATCTAATTTTAAATTTTAAATTTAGCCATGGGTACCTGTCCAACTCACATCTACAAATGAACAGTATCTTCATAAATCTCTATGTTTTGTTTTTCCAATTCAATACATGTATTCAGGGCATCGAGACAAAATCTAGAGTGTGTGAATGTGGATTAAGGGTGTGTGAATAGGGATTAAGAGTGTATGAATAGGGATTAAGTGTGAAATATTTGGATTAGTCTGTTGATTAGTTTAGCATAGTTCTGATTGTGGGTAATGGGAGGACACACCCTGTACGTGGGTGGAACCAATCAATCAACTGGTTGCTTCCTACCTCCTACCTATCCTGCCATGGACTGTTTCTCTTCTGCAATGCCCTTCTGCCAGGTCACCTTGCCTTGGAGCCAGCAGACTATGCACTGAAACATCTACAAACTGTGAACCAAAGTAAACCTTTTGTTCTTTAACTTTGTGTATTTAATTTTGTCTCAACAGTGAGAAAATAACTAAGACAAACATCTACCCTAAATTTTTCCAGCAACTGCAATTTCATCCAGAAAAGCCAATTTTTAGGGAAACCTGGTAAACTGGAAGCAACATAAACTCACATATGTAAACACATTGATTTAAAATAGACATGCTGCACTTGTGAATGTAATTTTTAGAAAATGCGAAAATTTATATATGGTGCTTAGCATTTTTCGTAGATTTTTAAAAAGCTGGTTGGTTCATGAATACTGTTTAAATTCACTCTGCATGAGTTATTATCAGTTCCAATGTGTGGCAACATTGCCTAGAATATTGGATGGCTCATGATAATGCTCCAGAGAAACCAGATCATCTAGAGGAATATGTCATTGGATGGCATCCAGAGAAGGGATCAGAGGATCCCTTGAGTTTTCTTCACTTAAAAGTTTTCTGCTTTACTTAAACAAAGCTATCAGTAATGTTGGTAGTATGTCAACATAATTTAATTCAGAATCATATGAGCTATTGCCCTGAAATTATTAAGCAGTCTAACAAAAAACAGTAGAAATGATCAGACAGTGTAACTTCCAAGGGCCCTGAGGCTTTTGTGACCTTAAGAATGCAAGTTATATGTGAAAAATTTCTCCAAGGATGTCCCATAAAGAGTGTCTGATTACTACTAAGCCTTGGACTGAGATTGACATTCACATTAAGAAAATAAGTAATTTATCACCTTAGAAAAATTTTATATAAAAGTTCATGCTGTGTTTTCTTTCTTCTTCATTATATCACCATGAAAACTGCTATTCAACAAGGTTCTCTTGGTATAAAATTGTCTTTATAGGGGATGGGGATTTTGCTCAGTGGTTAGAGTGCTTGCCTTGCAAGCACAAGGCCCTGAGTTCGATCCCCAGCACACACACACATACAAAATTGTCTATATAAAGTCAATACAGATGAGTCATGATATAGTAAATAGTCACATACAGGGATATAAAAATATTTTGTCTTGCTGGTCCCTGATTTTCTGGAGATATATATATATATATGTGTGTGTGTGTGTGTGTGTGTGTGTGTGTGTGTATGCATTAAATTGTCAAGAAACATGATTTTTACAATTTTTTATTCAATTATACTTTGTAAATTGCAGATTATCACATGCACTGAAGTAACAAATATGTAGAAGCAGTGATTTACAGATTGTTCCAAGGATGGCTGAAAAGTAATTCATTATTTTCATATTTCAATCCATTCAGTTATATCTACAATATATCTTCTAAGAAATGTCACTGAACTGAATAAGATAACAAAA
>PVJO010019749.1:0-33589 GCA_004026905.1 Hystrix cristata
GTTCCTTTTTCCCCACAGCCCCGCCAGCATTTGGTATTGGTTGATTTTTCCATATACGCAGTTCTTTCTGGAGTGAGGTGGAATCTTAATGTTGTTTTGATTTGCATTTCTCGAATGACTAGTGATGTTGAACATTTCTTCATATATTTATTTGTCATTTTTATTTCTTCATCTGAGAAATGTTTATTCATTTCATTTGCCCATTTTTGGATTGGGTCTTTAAATTTGGGAGGTTTAATTTTTTTGAGTTCTTTGTATATTCTAGATGTTAGACCTTTGTCTGATGGATAGCTAGCAAATATTTTTTCCCAGTCTGTGGGTTTTCGCCCTACTCTATGGGTGATTTCTTTTGCTGTGCAAAAACCTTTTAATAGCATGTGGTCCCAAGCACTGATTCTTTGTATTGTTTCCCGTGCAGTCTGGGTTTTGTTCATAAATTTTTTTCCTACCCCTATGTCTTCAAGGGTTCTTCCTATTCTATTCTCCAGTAAATTTAATGTTTATGTTTTAATGTTTAGATCTTTGATCCACTTTGATTTGAGTTTAGTACATGGTGAGAGACATATATCTAGTTTTAATTTTCGACATGTGGTTAGCCAATTTTTCCAGCACCATTTGTTAAATAGGCTTAGACTGGATAATTTATGAAGACCAGAGATTTATTTCATACAGCTCTGGAGTCTGGGGACCAAGGAATTAGCATGATGGTGTTTGGTGAGGGATGATGTCTGTTGAGGTTGCTGTCTGCTTCATCATTCTCAGGGAAGAAACACTATATCCTAATGTGGTAATAGGGAGATAAGGGCTAAGACTACTTCCTTACACATTGAGCCTTTTTATAAGGCTACTGATCCCTCTCATGAGTACTCTGCCCTGCGACCTAATCATATCATGAAGGCCACACCTCTTACTAGTTTTGCATTGGTATTAAGTCTTAACATTTATTTTGGAGGAGCACCATCATTCAAACTGCAGTGCTACATGATATTAGGGTTTGGTTCTTTGTACTGTTAATACCTAACATGTGGATGGCATACAAAGATAGTTAATATTATTACCAGTGGTACCCAAAAGTATTATATCTGGAGGGATGGGGATGTAGGTCAGTGGTTAGAGTGCTTGCCTAGCAAGCAAAAGGCCGTGAGTTTGATCCCCAGCACTAAGAAAAAAAAAGTTTTAGATCTGGAGAAGTCAAATACATTCTTTGTTTTAATTACCTACATAATTTTGTTTATAGATCTCACTTGACTATAAATTTTATGAGAACAGAGACCACGTCAATCTGCATCACCACTTCATTCCTCAACCTGTCAATAGCAGGTTTTCAATAGATAGTACTTGAATGAGAATATCTATTTTTACTTTGTACGTAGCACAAACATAACTTATATTTATAGTGGCAGTCCTAAAATACTGCAAAACCATGAAGTTCCATAAAGAAATTATTATATTGTGTGTATGAGATATTGTAATCAAGAAAGTTTTAATGTTCTTTAATCCTTAGAAAATCAGCAATCTATGTAAAGTTTACATATCAAGATACCTAGAGTATTTGGTTAATAAAATTGTCTTTTTTATAGACCATATAACTGGAAAATAATTGTTTTACAGTTACACAACAGGTAATTAATAGAATCTTGTTGAATTTATTTTACATAAGATCAGTACTACCGATATGTTTTCTTCTCACTGTCTGTCAGAAAGTGAAAGGATTTCTTTCTTAATAGGAAAGTTTTAGAACGAGTGATCTGCCCTGAATCAGACTGTGAAAGTCCAAGAAAATATCTCCTCAAGGACCTGGATGGTACAGCACTAGGTCTGCCTCCACCAGTTTCTGTATTTCCTAAAATCGAGGCAGAATGGACTGGATCCTTCTTCAACACAGGTCAGTTGTATCCACACATGCCTACGGTAGAGACTATGTGTGTGAAGGAGCTGGTTTGGCTGAGTTGTCTGATGGGAATAAAATATACTGGATGGGAACTGAGTTCTAGAGTTGGAGTCCCTGCTAATATGCTGTGAAATGACACATATCACAGGAATGCTAAATCCTTAAGAGACAGCATGACTGTACTGCTGTGCCCTCTGTGGACTGCTTGTGTCTTTGGGAAGGTACGTATTGCCAACATCCAGCTCTCTTACTAGCTTGTTCTCCTAAGCCTGAGGCAGCGCTGAAGCTCAGACTTCTACAATGTGTGCCCTGGAATGAGGCCATATGGCTTCCAAGCCTACCTATCTTCTACCTAACAGGATTTGAATGTTCCCCTCTGCAGAGGGTGGTAAAGTAGATGCCGCAAGATTGTTTCCCATTTCTCTAGCTGTCCCTTGAGCTGTGCTGTTCACAATTCTGTTTTCCTCCTTCTTCTTGTTTATACAATCAAATGCCCTTTGTGTATTACTTTTGGTTGCTGGGTCCTTAGAAAGAATTGTTTTTCTATTTCCGCTTACAGTGAGACTTGACTTCAGCTAGAACCTTGCTGCAGGCAAATTTTAAGAATTTTTCCCACTGTCTTCCTGAACCATTGGATGATTCTTTTCAGATTTATTTTCTTGTCTACCTTTTACTTTTCAAAATCTGAATGTCTGAACCATCCCAGGATGTATCTTCAGACCGTTTTCTTTCTTTCCTTATTTTTGCACTTTTGGGCCAAGAAAGACCACTTTCTTTCCTTAATTTTGTACTCAGACCAATGGTTTGAAAAACCACTCAGTGCTGATAACTTTTGATTCTTATCACCAGGCCAGACTTGATCCTGAAATCTCATCTACTGTACCCATTGGACTCTACCAAGAAGTATAACGGGTGTCTCAGACTCAGCATAAGCCAATTTAATCTCCATGTCTGCCCCCACCTGCAACTTATTTCTTGCCTAGTGGCCCCTATTTAGTAATTGACATCACCATTCATAAGGTTAAGAAGAAAACCTTAGGAGGAGTCCCTTATTCTTCTTTTCTCTAACCCATACTCTTGAACTTTTCACTCCCTCCGCCGCCACCACTCTCATCTAGCCGTCATCTCTCTCACCTGGCAAGGGAATAGCCTCCTCACTGATTTTCTTTCTTTCATTCTGGTATTGTACAGTCTATTCTTCACACAATAGCCAGGATAGTCTTTTTAACTGTCTAATAGATTTCCATCAACTCAGGATGAAGTCCAAACTGCAAGCCTACAAGACTTATAGTATTAAGATCTTACCCTCTCTCTCTCATTTCCTTTGATATCTCCTTTACTTATATATCATGCTCTTATTTTTACTTTAACCTGAAAAACTTATCCCTACTTCAGAGTCTTTGTATTCTATTTCCTCTGCATGGAATACCTTATTATCAATTGAGAGCTGATTCCTTTGGTTCAAGTAATGATTCCTCAGAGAAGCCACCCCTGACCGTTCATCTAAAATGATCACATGTTCATTGTTTCTAGCCCCACTCTGCCTGCTCTATTTTTTTTTTTTTTGTGGTGCTGGGGATCGAACTCAGGCCCTTGTGCTTGCAAGGCAAGCACTCTAATCACTGAGCTAAATCCCCAGCCCCTGCCTGCTCTATTTTTTATCAGAGTCCTATTACTTGACATTGTATTATACATATTATAATTTACTTGGTAGTTTACTGTTTGTCCCTTTAGAACACAGACTTGATGAAGGCTGGAATTTTGTGTTGCTATTTGATGTATATTTGGGAAGATGCTCAGTAAATGTTGGTTGATTGGCAATTACAGATACCAGGAAGAATATTAATGCAATCTGTCCCAAGTCATTCTAGAGCATGCAGAAGGAATTAGGGCCTTCATGATACTTGTTTAAGGGCTTAGATCTAACATGGATGCCTGAAATGCAGATAGTTCTAGGTATCTCTTCATTTCTATCTTTCTTTCATCTGAACTACCGCTATAACATAGCATTTGGCATTTAGATCTTTTTCTATATGCAATTCTTTTAATTACTATAAAATTTCACATTTAAATAGTTATACTCCTTTTGTTTTCCTGTTACATTTTTCTGTATCCTGAAGGCTTATCTTTGCAATAGAGTGACAAACTGTGGGAACTACAGGATAGGCTTTAAAGTTATGCAGAGTACATATAAATTCTGAGCAAGTATTCATTTTAATATATCGGTTACATTTGTGGAAAAAAGTAGGAAATACATTTTATCATAAAAAGTGAAATCCAGAGACACATTTAAGATACACATACATTGAGAAAATATGTGGTAAAAAGTAAAAGAAAAAAATGCAAAGATATGCAACTACTTTTTAAATTTACCTTTAGATCTACTGAAATAGTTTTTCTATAGTAAGATATTCTGTTGGTTTTAAGAATTATCTCACTATCATACGTATTTATACTATGGGAAAGCGTCCTAACATGAGTAATTATGGGTTTTTCTGGACTTGATTTTTGGTGAGAATCACATTTCTGTGAAATTAATAACAAGGGATATTTATCCTGGAGTAATTAATAAAAATTATAGTTCATCCTAACACAAAAGAAAAAGGACTGATGTTAGTGTCTTATTTTGGATTGATCCAGAAGCAGACCCTGATACAAAGTTTAGAATCTAACTAGTTTAGGTGGGGGCTGATCCTAGAAAACACTGGTAAAGAATTGGGTAAGTGAAACTGGGGAAGAAATAAAGCTGAAAAAAGATGTGTTATGAAGTTGGTTATTACTGAGGAAGCTGAAGCCTGACTCTGGCAGGGAACTCTGGAAGACTGTTTTTCTGCCTGATTCTGATTGAGCCATGAGGAGACTAATATAGGTAGAGGTTCCATCCCTGCTCACCATGGACTGGAGATGCTTCAGAGTCCATGAGCTCTTTAGCACTCTGACTTACCCTCTGCACAGGCCAAGGATGCTCCTTCTGTAACAAGGAAAAAAAAAGAACAAAAACAAAACCACACAAAAAAACCAACTTTCTCAGCAGAAGGCCATAGGTTTGCAGTAGAACTTTTGGGTGTGTGAAGGTGGGTGCCCAAAACACATGGGTGTGGCAATGAAAACATCTGTTACAGATAGAATTCTCAAATGTCGGTCAAATGTTCCATGTTTAAATTAGAAGAACATTCTTTTGATGAACGTTTAGAATGGCTGCTTACCATATGATATGATACATTATTTATGCACACATAAGCACTTACTGCTGGTTGCAGTGTTGGTATATTTGATTTTTTTGGCTCTCTGCTTTGGCTTTAAAACATGATTTGGTAGTAAAACTCTGGAGCATAATATAATATTTTACACCATTTACTATCAGTGTTTGGACAAACGTGTACCTACATGTGAGAGGCTGAATGTATGTATGAAGGTGCGTGTGACTGACTGCCTATACTCCTGATGTTGTAAAGTTTTTAAAAGTTTTAAATGAGGTTGTTATAGGTGCCAACTGCAAGGATTCTCATAGCGGAATCCCCTGTTTACTGCACTAAAAATGCAATCCATGTCCTCTTGCAGAGAGGAGACAGCACAGAGTAAATGGTGCCTTCTGGGGGCTTATACAATTGGAGTGATTTCCTTTGAGTTCCAAAGTATAAGTAAATCCCTTCTTCCCTAATGCATGGCTTGTATATTTCTAAATTGTTTTCTCTTAGTTAATTTCTAGTTTCTGACCACAGTCCAGTGCATGAAAAAAGTACAAACATAATCTTAAGAGAATATCTACTTTGTCTTTCCCCTGTTCAATACAAGAATCTACAATCTTCTGTAAACCAGAAAGAACAAATGCAGTGAATATGAAAATGGAGACCACTAGCACTAAATCTCATATTTATTCCTAATGTCATCATGTTTGACTCACTCTTATGTCTTTCCACTGTTTTATTAACAAATCTCTGTAAGCAATTTGGAGCCCAGGTTTATTTTTAATTCGGGAAATAAAAGATTTTATTTGCACGTATAAGTTCACACAAAAACTCCCCACTCAGTCATATATCCACAGTTCCAAGCATATCGTCATACACTCTGGCATCGGGAGTGAAAACCATCCATGTGCATCAGCAGGAAGGAACACTGTGCCAGGGGGCTTTGCTATCTGTGTAGTGCAGGGTGTGCAGCCAGGGAAAAAGCAGACTGTTAATTTTGCTTTAGACTTATCTGTAAGTTTGCATTTGCAGCCCACTTTGAGAAATGCATGGTAATGGAGTGAGTGCAAGACAGCTAATCCCAAGCAAGCGACCCTCTGAGGACTATTTATGTTTTATTATAGAAAGGATTTCTTTTGATTACAGAGGTATCCGATGATCTGATAATCCAAAATCGTTTATATAAAACAAAGTCTTGAAATTAATATCCCACTTAGTTGGGATATTAATGCTGGGCTGGCTTTCCATTCTGGCTTCTAACTCATTTCCCATCTGTCTCTGGCTAGAAATTGACGCCATCACCTCACAGAGTGGTTCACACATGTGGAGGATCAGTGCTGCTGGGAGGGGCTGAGAGAAATCAGAGCTGAAGTTCTGATGGCGTTTTACAATTTCTCAGCCGTGCCAGAGAAAGTGGGAGGGAGATAAAGTGGAAGTTGGCATGACTGAACACCTTTTGCATTCTAAGAGCTAAAGCTGAAAAATTTTTGAGCAAATATGTTTTGCCCATATATTACCTAGTACCATCTTCATAAGCATGGAGACTGCAGTGTTGAGAAAGCAAACGTCCCTGCTTTCATCAAGCTTTTGTTTCAGTAGAGAGATGTATATAATTAAGTAGTAGTGGAGATGAGAGAGATGGAGAAAATAAAATAACGTTTTGGTTTAGAGAGGTAGTTTGACGTGTGTGTGTGTGTGTGTGTGTGTGTGTGTGTGTGTGTACAGTGGACTGCTCTTTGAAAGGGAGTTACACTTCGAATAAGAATTGAGTGGGGAGTGAGGAATCATGATGGAGTGGCAGTAGGAGATTGCAGAGAGGGGATCAGCCACGCCAACCGGGGCTCAGAGCCCAGGATGGCCTCCGCGTGTCAGAGAGGTGGGTGGAAAGGATACCTGTGTGAATGCTGCATTGTTAATGACAGGAGGTGTTGCAAGGAGACAGGAGCAAGGTCTTTTATTGGCCAAGTTTAGATTTTATTAAAATTTATTATTTATTTTTATATTTAATGTATACAGCATGATATTTTAACACACATCATGAAATGGTTATTTTGGGAAAGTAAATTAACATATCCATTATCTCAGTTACTCTTTCCTCTTTTTGTTAGCGAGAGCATCTAAAATCTCTGCTCAGCAAAAATCTTGAATACAGAACAGTATTATTAACTGTAGTCTTCGTGTTTTACATTAGGTCTCTAGTCTGTTTCACCCAACATGTCTGCAAATTTGTGTCCTTTGAACTACATCTTTTCATTTCCTTTCCCCTCTATATTCTGCCCCTGGGAACCACCATTTTATTCTCTATTTTTATGGATTGCGTGGCAGGGTTTCAGAAAGGTGGTGACAGGATTTTACCCATTCTCTGTAAAGGTCATACCATCTGCTGTGGTGGCAGGAGCAGCAGGGTGGTTAGGGGCTTCCCAGGCTGAGACAGCAGGGGCTTCAAGAGAACTGCTCCAGGAGAGGCCACTGACCTGTTTACTGGCCACACACTTTTGATGCTGAGTTTGCAGAGAGATAGTTTAAAAAATTAACATAGAAACATAGTGATTATGACAGAGTAGTATTATATCTATTAGATCTAATTAATAAAATGTGGGGTTTATATATTGTATGTCTAATTTGTATGATGACATACCATGTATTTTTAAAGGTGTGAATTTTCAGTATACAGAAAATTTTAAAACAAAAACTCTCCATTCTCTTGACACTGTTTCTTCATGATGTGGTCGGGACAGGGGATCCCAGGGCTGGCTTATCATCAGAATCACTGGGAGCATTGAGCATTCATTTGAATGAGGGAGGATTTTGAGTCAATATAGATGCATCAAGTTATACACAAACACATACACACAAATAAATCTCTGTAAGTGATTGTGCTGTTAGGATTGTGAATCACTGCTATAAAATTATACACTCTCCTACACATAAGCAAACATGACCTTAGAATGTCAATACTTTTTTAATTTAAAAAATGGGGTTTCAATTTCTAATGAATAATCAAGAATTAGTTCTCTGTGCCAGATACCAACAGACATGAACATGCTTGCTTAGATATACATTGGATATGTTTCAGAAAGAGAAAAGAACATTAAAAAGATACAGATATCTTTATAACCTAAATTAAGCCTTTGAATAAAAAGAATATATGAAACTTTTATTTTTTATCATATGTCACTGAGTACTGTAGAAAGTTAAATGACCTCAAAATGTCACTTTCATAATATATCATGGATAAAAACAGGTTTGATATTAAGTTTATTTTTCAAACTCCACATTGAATCACTATATTAAAAAGCTAAATTCATGATAAGCTTTTCCCACACTTTCCTTAACGTTACTTTCAGCAAATTACTGTGGTCTGACCAGGACTTCTGGCCAAACCCACCTTCAGGGCAGGGAGAGCGTCCCGTTCTTTACCACCAGCGGGTAAGAAGCATTTTTCAAAATGTGCTACTTTTCTTGGACAATTCCCAAGGAAGAAAGTTATAAACCATTGTAGAGACCTTGAAAGTGACTTGACTCAAATCAAAAATAAAAGATTAGGTTGATAAAAGAGAAAATAAAGTTGGCATTTGACTGTGATGAAGTGGTTTCTAACTGAGTAAAAGGAGAGCATGAGAAACTGGAGATTTAATGCCCAGCACTTACCAGGCAAAGTGTGGCCAGCATTTCCTCAACTCTTTGTTGCTAGATCTTGAAATGTATCTTTTCTCTAAGCTGTCTAGGCTCCTCTTTCTTTCCATTTGTCCAGAGAGTGACAGCAAGATGGTATTATCATGTGAGAGAATGAAGAGGGAGGGAGAAAATGAGAGGGCAGAATGGAGGGAGGAAACGGTTGTTAGAAAATTTGTCTGCCAATATCTGTGCTTGTAGAGGTCTTTTTCTTCTTGCTAGAGGGGGAAATACCATTCTCTTTTCCCAAGCAATTATAGGCCCCAAAGATTGAAACTTGGTATATAGCTCTTTAATCTCAGCAGATATTTATGGTTAAACATTAGACTTTTAGGATTCCAGACGTCAGGGTATTAAAATATAAAGGCACAGCGGAGTCTCAGAAAATATTAGACTCTTTGGGATATGTGACTGCAAGCAATTTTTATTCCAAGCAGAAGGGATAAGGCTTCTAGTGGTACTTTGTAAGACCCAAAGAGCGACTTTCCTCCACTGTAATTTCTCCTTCTTCCAGGACTTGCCTGATCTCCAGGCAGCGGGTGCCATAATAATATCTGATTGCTTTTTGGATTAGTCCATGCTGTGGGTTGAAATGATTGCTACGTAGGATTTGTAAAGGACGATGTGAAAAGGCATGTGATCCACGGGGACAATTTCTTTTACCTTTCTTCACTCTAGATGGTTTATTACTGTGATGGTCTTGCTCCTAAAATCTTTCATTAAAAACCACATCTAATACTTAAATAGTCTCTGTGTTTCTGGCTCTCTGTTAAGACTCTTATATGAATTATCTCATTTAACATCGCTATGAGGATGTATCCTATGAGCTATATATTCCTGCTGCTTCCATTTTATAGATGTGGAAATTGATGTGGACAGGTAATTTATCCAAGTCATATGGATAATTAGTAAAACATTCAGGACTGAACTATGTTCTTATAACTATGCCATACCCAGAACCTACCACTCAATTTTTTCCTTCTTTCTCTACATTCTTCTATGTTAGCTCTCTTAGAGCTGTCACACTTTCACAAACAAAGCTCTCTCTGCAGAGAACAAAGCAAACCAAGACTCTGCAGTTCTCCTAGCAATTAGCCACACAAATATATAATAATAGTTATCATTTATCCAGTACCCTCCCTGTGTCAGCCATTATGCTCCCTAGTGTATGAACATTCTCATTCTTTTTACAATAACCTTAACATGTAGAGATTGTTATTCCTTTTAAGCATTTAGGGAAATAGGATTTTAGAGAAGTTAACTAATTTTTCATGGTCCCACAACTTGAATGTGCAGAACCAAAATTTAAATCTGTTTTCATCTGACTCCATATCCTGGGCTTGTAACTACTTCTAGATAATTATCCTGTGGTCTGAATCATCTGGTGCGACTCTGTACAGAGACATATTTAATTAGACACATAATTCGCATATTTCCACTTTACTTGGTAGCAAATAGATTTTTAGATTTTAAAAGTAATTATCAATTATTTCCATATTTTTGAAAGACAATGTTATAGCAACCACAAAAAGCCTTAGTTTCTTTTCTTCTTATGTGCAATATAAATATGTATTTACATATAGCCATTTCTCTATGTGTGCAATACACACACTGTGTCATGTCTCTGATGACAGTGGAGTGGTTGCTTTGGTCATGAGATCAAAATTTTATTGGTGGCAGGTTTTCTGTAGCTCCCTCTTTTCCCTCAATGAGCTGATGCAGGTTTCTTTTTCAAAGTAGACAGTATTTGTCAAGAACCCAGTGATAGCAAGGTGCTGTGCACTGTCAGGCTACCCGAGCAAGGCTGTCAAAGTGCACCGGTGAGAGACTTTCCTGTCCTCATGTGTGGGGGAGGAGTGCTGGGCAACGAACAGAGGAATGTGGTGCTGTGACAGTCACACAGAACACATTGAGATCACACAGAGTTGGGGATGTGCGCAGTCACTTTGAAGGAAACTGAATTTGACATGAGTGTAGACCTGTAGGTAAAGGCTTTAAAAGGCATACATGAAAAGTTACGCAAAGACTGTGTGTTGAAAAGTAGGAGATGTAGGTCTGTGTCTTCCATGATGCAGTGTAGCACCTGCCTTGTGAAAAGCTTGCTGGCTTCCACATGACCTCTGCATCCCCGCCTTTACCTGCCCATCACTCCACTCCCACTTGTCGTGGTTTTCTGCTATCATTGTTCAAGTCTGGCTTCTCATTAAGACTATGACTACCTGGGAGGCAAACATTTTAAAAATTTTTAGCAGAATTCCTAGAATATAATAAATACACAGTAATGTCTATCAGATGAGTGAATAAGTGAACACATGAGTGAAAAAGTAAAAAATGCCAAGTGTATTGCATAGACTTAATGAATGTGAATTTTTTTGGCATTCTCAAAGAAAATTCCCCCACTCAGGAAACTCAAGAGATTGTGAAAAATATGGTTCATAGTTAAATAGATTTTGAAAACTCCATCTGCTATTTGGAGATTCTCTGTATAAAGTTAAATATTAATGATTCTAAGTTCAATTAAATTTAAAAATATCACTTACTTTTATGTTATTCAGTATTTCTTAAGCTTTTTGAGTACAGAATATATCTTCTCACTACACATTAATATCCCTTGGAATTAGTGTACTTCAGAAAAATATTTTGGGTAATATTACCTCACATTAATCTCTTAGTCAACAGGAATGCATGCCAGTTGGAAAGAAATTATGTTTATA
Organism: Hystrix cristata; assembly: GCA_004026905.1. Lineage (NCBI taxonomy): Eukaryota > Metazoa > Chordata > Mammalia > Rodentia > Hystricidae > Hystrix > Hystrix cristata. The sequence goes on from PVJO010019749.1 coordinate 11,469, forward strand.
GCATCTTTGATTTAGATGATCCCTTGAAGATCAGTCGGTTCCATTCCCCATTCAAGGCATAAATAGCTTCTGTCTTCAATTTTCTCAGAAAGTGGGAATTCATTTACTTGCAAGGCTGCCTAGTATATTTTGAATAATTTTAATGGTTAGGATCTTCCTACTGTGACTTTTATCCTGTGACCTAGTTTGCCTTCTAGCATGACAAAGGTGAGTTCTTTTAATACTACAGCTTTTTCACATACACAGTAAAATAGTGATTTTATAAATGACCAATAAACCTCTTTCAGTCACAGACATGCTAACTCCCCTGTCAGTCAATACATGACACGTTGTCTTGAATTCAATTTTAATTGTATTTTATTACAATTAATAATGTATAATGTAACAATTAATAACATGTATAATGTTAATGTATAATGGTGGGGTTTGTTTTGGGAAGTTGGTACATGCATTTAACATATTCAATCAATTTCAGTCCTATTTCCCTCTTCTCCCTTTCTTCCCTCCTCTTGCTCATCTCCTTCTTCATCTCCAAAAGTCCGTCTCCTGGTTCCCTGTCATCTCTCCTGTCTGCGCATATGTATTTAGGTTTCTCATATAAGAAAAAATGCACGACATTTAATTTTCTGGGTCAGTCTAATTTTATTTAACATAATAATTTCTAGTTCCATCCGTTTCACTAGAAATAGCATGATATTATATTTTTTTCTTTATTCATATTTTGATGGGCATCTAGGCTGTTTCCACTGCATAGCTCTTGTGAATTGGACTGTTGTAGACTCGAGTATGCATGTGTCACTATAGTATGCAGGTTTTAGTTCTTCCAGGAATATGCCCCAAAGCGGTACAGCTAGGTCACATGGTATTTCTATGTTAAGCCCTTTGAGGAATTTTTATACTGATTTCCACCAACACTGTAGGTAATTCTTTGTATTTTAGATTGACTTTTAAAATTTTTTGGTAAAATTCATATAATGTAAATTTTATCATTTTAACCATTTTCAGCATATAGTTTAGTAATATTAGATTCATAATGTTGTGCTACCATCACTACCATCCATCTCTGTTATCTCTTCATCTAACAGACTGAAGCTCTGTACCTCTGAAATGATAACTCTCCATTCCCCCTTTATCTTAGTCCCTGACAACTACCATTTTACTTGGTGTCTTTATGATTTCGACTACCCTAAGTACCTTACTTAAATGGGGTCATGCAATACCTTTTTCATGAGTGACTTATTTCACTTAGAATATTGTTTTCGAGGTTCATCCATGTTGGAGTATATTATAGAATTTCTTTCCCTCTTAAAGCTAAATCACATTGTATTGCATGGATGTGCCACAATTTACTTATTCATTCATCTGTCCACAGACCCCACAGTTGTTTCTGCATTGTAGCTATTGTGAATAGTTTTTCTGTGAATATGGACTTAGGAAAATCTCTAAGAGAGTTTACTTTTAATTGTTTTGGGTATATAGCTAGTAGATCATATGGTAAATCTATTTTTAACTTTTTGAAGAAACATCATATTCTTTTCCACATAGCTGTAAACATTTTACATTCTAGCTAGCAGTGCACATTGCTTTCAATTTGTCCATGTCCTTGCCAGTGCTCACTCTCTCTCCCTCCCCCTCCCTCCTTTCTCTTCCTTCCTTCCTTCCTTCCTTCTTTTCTTCCTTCCCTCTCTCCTCCCTCCCTTCCTCCCTCTCTCTCTCTCTCTCTCTCTCTCTCTCTCTCTCTCTCTCTTTCTGTATTATTTACCCCTCTAGAGCCAATGGTTTGCAAGAGAGCAGATTTAATACAGGACATTTTCAAGTTGCAACATTCACACATAAGCCAGACACAGGAAGAGTGCTGAAAGTCTATCTATGCACTGGCGATCCCAAAGATCCAATCAGGGGCTGGGAGCCTATGACACTGTCCCATATACATCCGTGCCCACACTAGATGGCTGAAGAAATCTTTACTGGAACCAGGATATGATGCTTGCAGCAGAGATGAAGACCAAAGTGCCCCTGAAGCAACAGCAGCCATCCTCGACGACAGCAAGGCCTCGAGCTCCTTCTATGAGAACAGCCAAGTTCCCTTTGGGAGAACCAGCCACAACAGAGCTTCTCCTGGGAGACAGCTGACAGCTATCTTCTGCTCTCGTTCTCCTTTATGTTGTGTCAGCAGTAACCTTCAGGTGGATCTTCTGTGCCCCAAAACACACCAATTCTGATTTGTGTAGCTCCATTAGAGGGCACATATTAATAAAAATTGATTGTATGTTCCTGAGAGCAATTGCCATCGAGAGAGGGAGTGGAAGCTATTTTTTAAAATGTGGCTGTGGATAATAATCCTTTTGGGTGGAGTTACAGGATACAACTCACCTTGAGCATTGTCCATGTAGAAACCAGCTTGTCCATATTTGTAGGCCACATTCTGTCTCTCTCTGTGGACATGTTAGGGCCACAGGGGAGGAATTTAAACTTTTCTAGCTTCACAGGCAGAGTGCATGCAGAAGCCCGAGTCTCATACCTAGCAGGGGATGAGCAGTAAGAAACGCTTAATGATTACATTCTGTTGCATGCACTGCTGCCTTTCATCCTGGCTCTGCTTGGGATGCAGCCTTGAACATTTGAGTATCATACCTTAGTTTGTTCTTGTACTGGTGTTGTAGTGATGCTACACAAAGCATTAATCCTTTAGTGGCTTGACATGGTGTTGTGTATTGTCTCACAATTCAGTAGGCCACAAGTAGGGTGGACTTACCTGACTTCATTTCTCTCATAGCTAAAACTAAAATGTCAGCCAGAATGTGTTCCTTTCTGCAATATCTGGGTATAAATCTGTTTTCAATCTCACTCAGGTTCTTGGCCAGGTTCAGTTTCACGTAGATGTAGGACTGAGGGCCGGATATTCTTGCTCAGTGTAGGCCAGGATTTGTGCTTAGTTTTAGACTTGCCTGCTTCTCTGACTTGGGGCTTTCTTCATCCTCAAAGTATGTAGTAGAGAATGTGTTCTTATCTTTCCTTGAATTTCTCTTACTTTCTCTTCTACGCCGGTCTGGTTCCAGCCAGCAAACGTGCTATGCTCCCAAGTGTTCATAGTCCAGGATAATCTCTTCAAGGTAATATCTGTGGTATTAATCACATCTGCAAAGTCCTTTTGCCATACGGGACGTGTTAGTTTTTTGTAAGGCCTTAGTTTTAGTTATGCGAGGTGGAATGATATGAAATTGTAATGCTGATGCCATCTCTGCAAGGTTTTCTTTTTCAGGAAAGAAGTTAGACTTCATTTCTCTTGTTTCAGATATACTGTGGAAATGTGAATGATTCTGTATACACTCTGCAGCATAAACATCAAGTTTTGATGGAAAAATTATCAGTAAAGCTGGTTGTTCTTGATATGATTATTTACTATTATTAATCTTTTTTTTTTTTTTTTTTTTTGGTGCTGGGGATTGAACTCGGGTCCTTATGCTACTATTATTAATCTTAACCTGAACTTTGTTTCACTTCGGTCACAAGTTGAAGCAAGAAAGTCTTTTATTTTGATATGTATTTAAAATATATACTTTACTGTTTACATTTAAAATATGATAGTTTACTATAAGCTATCCTTAACATGTTTATTTACTATCCCATTGCTTCAAAATATAGCCAGCATTCGCTTTACCTATCAATTGCCCCTGAGTTAATGGAACCAGAATTGAAGCATTAGGAACTTCTGGATGTCCAGTGCCTGATGATGCTTAGTGACACAAATGTGAACTTCTATAATAAAAGAAAGCAGCTCATTTTCTCTGGATCGCTCAGACACGTCTCTGGCCCACCCAAATAGCTGAGTATGAGCTTGCAAGAGCTTAGATGAGGGAGCACTGCATTTTGCAGCAATTAATTTTGCAGAGAAAGCAGTCTGTTTAAAGATGCCCGCAGCATTCACTCAAACGGGGGGTTGTTTTTCAAGACCCCCAGAGCTACATTTGGCTAAGGCCGGCTCATCAACAAAACAACAATGCTAAAATATGGCCTCCTGGGTTTTGCTAAAGAAGGGACTGGAGGGGCAATGAATTATGATCACCTGCTAGATTTGGGCGAAGACTGTAATTGTTTAGCCCCCTAGCACAACACTGCAAGGGTTAAAATGACAGAGATATTAGTTTGTGGTGGCTAAAATTGTTGGTTTGAAGCTCTCGGCAATAGACAGACTGTTATTTACCGGACTTGGTCGATTTACTTCTTAATGCAATAATGACCTGTGAAATGAAACGTGCTCTAGACAATTGTTCCTCATTGTTTCCAGTAAAACATCCTTTCATACCCCATTAAACCACCATTAATTCCATATGAAGGAGAGTCACGTGCAAGCACTCAATGGTCTCTTTCTTTCTTGGACTTTCTTTCCCCCATACTTATTTTTTTCTCTTCTTCAAATTTCCTTTTTTCCTCCCTCTTTATCTCCATTTCTCCAAATCAGATATAGATACAGTGGGATATATGGTGAGATTTTCTTTTGAAGGACATCTTGAGTCACATCTGCAAAATAGGAGTGAGGTCTCAATAGCTGAGCATCCACATGGTTCTCCATTTTCCTTGGCAATGAAAATAGCAACAACAGAAAGGATTTTCAAAACAAGGAGAAATTGTTTAGTCCTGCTTAAAAAAGATCCAGATGGGTGACTTCACATCCTCCCACACTGGTGTGTGAAATAACCACCAGTGGGGAAGCCAATTGTGTCGACCAGCTAAGCTCCTTACCCTGCCTGGGGAGGCGCCTGAGGAGGGACTCCGGCTCAAGTTGGAATACATACAGGTCACAAGAAGCCCCTCTGTTTTCCAGCAGACTAATGAGTTTCGAGCAGTGTCTTCTTACTACTAGACTACTCAACTTTTTATAAAGGCCTCAACCAAAAAGAGGAGAGTCACAGGGCATGAGAAGCGCAGCTGTAATTTTTTTTTTTCCTTTGACCTTCTTCTTCCTACAATATCACAGCTGGGGGTGGACATCCTATTTTTTTCACTGCATGATGGCAACTTTTTGCTAATATTCATTTTGCCCCTGGTTATTAGCAAGATCACAATGTCATTCTTATTTCTGTCCCTGTGTTTTATTGCCTACTCTTTTTCTACAGTCAAATTTCACCTGGCCTCCTTCTCCTGAGACACTAGCTACATTCAGGGCCCACCTTGGTGATTCAAGATACTTTGCATCTCAAAATCCTTAACTTAGGCACATTCACAAAATCTCTTTTTCCATGTAAGGTAACTTTCATGAGTGATTAGGACATGGATGTCTTGGGACCATTATTCAGACTAATATGCACAGTCATTCCAGGTTGCCAAGATACAAACACACACGCACACACGCACACGCACGCACACATGTGCACACACACTGTATTTGGAAACCTCAGATTGATCATTTAGAGTATTTGTTCTCTTTTTTCCACTTGAAAGGGATGAACAAGAAAAAGGAAAATATCTTTAATCATTCTTACATTGATTTGTTTATTGTATTGGTACACGTTTGAAGTAAATGACGATCACATTCATCACAGGGAGGTGGTACATGTACGTGACACATCTTACTTCTTTTTTTAATGCCCTTCCCCACCATTTCTACTTTCTCTCCAGCCTGACTCTGCCAAAGTGGCCTAAATAATTCTTGAGCACACACCACACACACACACACACGCGCACACACACATACACACACACACACACACACACGACCAAAAATAAAATCTTACCACCATCAATCATTTTTTAAATAGCTATTTGTATTTTAACTTCTGGTTTGGGAGGTAGGTGTGTCATCATTTTTGAAATTCTCAACCATTAATTTTCCTATTTCTCTCAGAAATATTCTACTTATTCTGAGTTGTTTTTTTTAATCCTGAGTTTCTGGATATAAACTGACACTATTCTATATGAGAGAAACTGGTAAATAGAAGGCCTGACTCCTCATGTTACATCCTCCAATAGGGTCATTTGTACTGGGGGATGAGTTGTACAGTGGGTTGAACATTCCGTTCATGACAAGGAGAAAAAACCTACCAAATGAACTCCCTCTGAACAACATAAAATGGGGTGCTTCATCTCACTCTTTCCTAGATGTTTCCTGTAGAAAACACACCTGTGTTTCCTGTTACAGCTGATATTATGGAGGTCTCGGGAGTATACATCGTATGTCATATAAACTGCCAGACCAGACTTTTACACTTGATTTTAATAAAAAAAAACTTGAGGAGCAGTTCATACCAAGCTTTTAGTCCCTTTCTCAAGGCAGATTTCCTGCCTGCATTAGAACCCTTTTAATAAAAAGGTAATTAAAAAGGAAATCAGCAAAGTAATTAGTGAAGTAAATAAATGATTAATGACTCATTTAAACTGAATTTCATTTTATTTCTTTTAAGGAAAAAAAAAGAGTAACCCTTTACAGTTCAGCATAGGCACATTCCTACTGGTTCCATGTGTCGAGAATTTGTAGCAGCTGTGTGTCCTTTAGGAGGACACCTTCTCCTCTCAGGAAGAAGAGTCTTCTCTCTCACACAACCTGAAATTTACTGGTGATCTCATTCTTTCATGTTACATTCTGCTTAAAATGGCTAATGATATTAGCATGTAGTGGTGACTCCTTTCCCTGATTAGATTATAACCTCCTTGAAGATAGGAAAGATTTATTATGCTTATTTTAGTTTAATTTAACTAATATGTATCGATTGTCTATTACAATATAATGAAAGTTACAACTATAACTGTAGCTTCCATTTACTGAGCATCTCTTATCTGCCAAACGTTATGTTATATTCTTTATAGTAACATGGAAAGTAAAGCTCATTTTCATCATTCTATATATGATGAAACTGAAGTCCACAGAGTTTAAGGACTTTGCTCAAAATTATATATCTAATGGTATAGACATGATTTGTGTACAGGTATTTTTAAATTCAGTGTCCATACCTTTTTCCCCTTTTAATGCCCAGGAGCCTTAAACTTTCTACAGAATTTATACATAAGTGAGATTTTGCCTTGCATCTCAAGAAAGTGATAATTTAGTAGGATGGATAATGGAAGGAGCTGACTCTGTTATGTAGCAACATAACAGGAGAACCTACAAATATGTAAACACTCCAAAAGCAACTGTTGGCCTACACTGGTGAATTTTATCATGAAGAGCAAGAGCTTTCTACTTTGAGGACAGGCATGAATAAAGAACTCATATTATAGGACGTATGACACTTTCATAGTATGGAAAATAAGTTGAATGGAAAGAGACAATGGAGACTTACATAGTATGATCAAATTATACAGAGAATGTTTAACTTTTTAAAATTTTGTTACATCAAAAGACACATTCTGGGCTGGGGATTTTGCTCAGTGGTTAGAGTACTTGCCTTGCAAGCACAAGGTCCTGAGTTCGATCCTCAACACCAAAAAAAAAAAAAAGGCACATTCTTTATTTATTAGTACATGTTTGCAGGACATAATGATTACATTTATCATGGGGAGTTAGTACCTATATACAATACATCTTAGTTCTTCTTTTCTTTCATTACCGTTACCCACCAAAATATTCTCCTTTGCTTTGAGAATACTTATGCCATCATTCTTGCCACTTTCTGAAGCAGTTGGGGAAGTCTATTTTATGAGTGTCTTTATGAGGTGTGTTGAAAACTACAGTGAATGCTACTGCCAAATGTCATCCAGTGGAAAGGCAGACTCACTAGCGTGTCTCATCCACTTTATTCGTGCAAATTCTGGCTCTTCCCCAAAGTCAAAATGAACACAAAAGATGAATGTTCTGAATTGATTCAGGACTTTGAAGCAGTCAGGACAGGGCAGCTAAAGATAATGATGAAAAAAAGACCTCCAGAACTCTTTCAGAATATAGCAAGAATGATGCAGTAAGTGCTCAAAGTGAGTGGAAGTATTCTGAGTATTCACAACAATGTGTCTTTTATTGTAAAAATTTTTTAAAAAAATTAAACAATCACCATAGTTTTTTATACTATGCTTTATATTTTTGGAGAGGCTAACGTCAGACTAATGTACTAATGTACTTCTGTTTAATTCAGTACCCAATGAGGAGGGCTTGAAGATTTTCGAGGAGGAAGAGCATGTAGGTAAGAAGCTAGCCTTCAGAAAGATTAGGCAGGCAGCAGGAAACAGGGTGAAAATTGGGTTGGAACGTGGACCAAATGGAAAGACTTAATGGGACACTGTTCTGATTGTGTAGCTTTGGAGGAACTGCATTGATCTGGAGGAGACTGATGACAATCAGGGTGGAAGGATGATATAAATCAAAGAAATAAAAGAAAGAAAATAGAGTTTAATTACTCCTGACTTTGAGGTCTGTAGAGAAGAAATCAACAGTGACTCCCTTGTCCATAGACAGGATATCTTGCAGGATATGGGCTCTAATAGCAAATGTGAAGAAATAAGAAAAAAGAGGATAATTTCTTATGCTTAGCCTGTAGTGAGTTTTGGGTGCCTACTACATGAGAGAGGAGATGTGCAGATATTCAGCTGGTGGTTGGTACCTCTGGGATTAGAACTTGGGAGATAAATTGCAGCTGGAGTTAAAATTGAAAGTTATCTGGAACATATGTTTAGGTGAAACCATATAGTAAATGAGACTGGTACAAAAGAGTGAAAGAAAGTAGACTAAAGTGAAAATTTGGGGGACCATGTGGCATTTAAGTCAAGAAAGCCTTTGTTTGGAAGTGTTTGCAAACAGATGAGCAATGCATAACGTTTTATTTGTTCAGAGACAAGAGACAAGAGGGCACAAAAGGAGACGCGCCCATGAGGAGCACAAGTTATCATGTGTGAATATTCGCTTGGTTCTGGGGTGCTACAGTCTATGACAAAGATGGTGAAGGTCACCCATCCAGGGGAGAAACTGGACCAGTTTTGTGCATTGATTGAAAACATAGGGGCGGACACAATGTAATTTGAGGGCTTTGTCTTCTTCAACCTCTAGACCCTCAGATACATTCCCATCCTGTAAATTTTCTTCCATATAGCCTAAGATGGCATTATTTGCTTCTACGTACTGAATATGCAAAATTACCTAATCCTGGTCTATTAGGGAAAATAGGCCAAAAGACAAATTATACGTGCATGTGTGTGTACACTCACATGAATATATAATTATAAATAAGAAAAATGGGAGCAACAGAGTATATCATAATTAAGAATGCTGATGATGTTGGCAGTAGAAGGTTGTCAAACAGGGTTGCTCTCAGAAGTGATAAACTGAGAATAAAAAGAGTAAGAATTGGCCACTTAACATCTGGAAAGAGAAGCCTTCCAGGCTGAGTGTGCATTTTTTGAGGGAGCCGGGAGGTGGGAAGAGCCTGAACATGGTGGGGGTGGGGAGAAGGGTGAAGGGAATAGATGAGGGTGGAGGGGCGCTGAATAGCCTGTAGTAGTAAACAAATGGAGAAGGCCAGATCCTGTAGACGCTTGTAGGACACTTTTAGAAAATGGGATTTTTTATTCTATTTGCAGTGGAGACTGATACGATTTACTTTGCATGTTTAGAACTCTGGAAGAGTGAATGGAGGTTTGCAAGAGTAGATAAGAGAGATAAATTAGCAGCTCTATCTCAGTGATCCATGATGGTAAGGTGGATTACTCTGGTAATAGTAGAAATCTGAAAATTATGAAAATATTTAATATAAGATCTAAAAATAAAGCTGATAATAGAATTAAGAATGTTTCTTTAACAATGCCCCCATTCCATGCATATAGATCTAAAAATTTTCTTAATATTGGTAATGCCAAATACGTGTAATTCATGAGGATCATTAAAGTTAGAGAATTTGTAAAATTATACAAAGTAAAATCTCTTTTAAGACTTTCTTTTTTTAATTTTATTTTAATGGTACATGTTAGATGTACATAGTGATAACATTCATCATAGGGGATTTGCACCTGTACATGACATATTGTGTTGCTTCTTTTTTTCCCATTCCCCTCCCCTCACCCCCTCCTCCCTCCCTAGCTACAAAAGCTTTGTTTCCACTTTTTCCTTCCATTTCTTATTTCTCTGGTCCTCTGTTCCGTCCCCCACCCCCATTCCCTTTCCCATTTGGACATTTTCTTCCCTTTCCCAATATATTACATTTTAGTCTTTATTTACACTTTCAGTTTCTTACACCAGAGAAACTATGCGGTATTTAAACATGTGTGTCTGATTTATTTCACTTAAGAGTATGGTCTCAAGACTTTCATTTATAAAAGGTTCATGTAGACGAGTCGTGTGTGTCAGGAACCATATTAGGCTCTGAGGTTTGAAATGTGAATGAAGAATGATCTTGGTTTTCAAGAGATGTTAGACCTTGCTTTGTTGTTGAATTTTTCCAAAAGCATAACTATGTTTTTGGTAAAAGAGCTCAATGTTTTTATTATATAATTTGTCCAATTAAAATATTAGAATATTATCTGTAATTTTAAAGAGGTAATGTCTGTAAAGTAATTTATAGTTTATAAAAACAGTAGCACATATAATCACTTTTCATTCTCACGAGAACCCTCTAATTCAGTGATTCTCAGGATGAGAGAGGTATTAGAGATTAATTTTTCTTCCAGTAATATCTGAGGACAGCAATATCTGAGGACATTTGTATTTGTTACAATTTGTATTAGTTACCTTCTTGTTTCTGGGACAAAATACTTGACACCTAAAGATAAATGAGGAAAGGTTTATTACAGCTTATAGTGTGTAGATGTTTCAAGGTAGGGTAGCATGGCAGAGGAGAAACAGCCTATGGCAGGGTGGGAAAAAGCAGCAAGCAGCAGTGAGCAGCAGCAAGCCTCCCTTTCCCTTTTATCCCATCCAGCTACAAAACCTTTTGGGTGGTGCTACCCATACCCAGAGTGAGGCTTCTCACTACCCACACCCAGAACTATGAGAAACCAATTAGTGGACTAATCCAGCACCACACACCCTTAACCCCAGTATCATACCCCTAATCCAGATTCACATACCCTAGACCCAGCCACCTCCAGAAAGTCCCACCTATGAGTGCATGAGGCTTTGGGGAGACATCTAGATACAAACTATAACACAACTGGAAGGAGTGCTGCTGGCATCAGGTAGGCAGAGATCAGGAAAGCTACAAACATCCTACCATGCACAATATAGCCTCTCAACAGGAAATTCTGCAGTCCAACACTCAGTAGTTTCAAGGGTGAGAAGACCTGCTCTGAGTGATTTTTTTTTTTTTTTGATGTAGGAAAAAGTTTCCTAAAACATAATCTATCTTCCAGTTTTTCCCACTCTCTTATACTACACAACCTGTTTCAGAAGCTGTAATAGCTGACCGATGTTCAAGTTGAGCCTGTATATTCTCTAAGTACTTATAATTGGCCATTACTTGCACATTTCTGTGAAGCTGCTGTGTCAGCATATTTGTATGTGGTCAACCTAGCTAACTAGAGTTTTTATGGGCCTGTATGAGGTATACACGGAATTAAGTAAAGTGATGAAATGTTGGGACAGCTTAAGTACAAAGAGTATAACCCCTGTGCCATATTGTAAACACTTAAATGGTAATTTCTCACAACATAAATAGGAAATAAACTCTGAACACATGATCATTGGATTTGTATTTACGTTTCTCTTGATGCAGTTTGTTTTCATTTATCATCACATTGAACTGCATTATCAACTTCACATGTTATTTCCATGCTTTTTTTATTTGATTATAGCTCCATTTATAGTTGTTCTCCTTTTATGTGAAAGAAGCTGAAAATATCATAAATCACTTTCATTGAGACCATCTCTACTTATCTATAGATCAGATGGCAGATAATAAATGTTATTTAAGGATTGTGACATGGTATAGCAGTATAATCTTCTCTTGGTGCTCAGTTTCAAATCTTTCCAGTAATAGCCTTATTGCTTAAATTTCAAATACATAATTTGAAAAAGATTTTCTAATATTTATGTATATCCTCTAGAAATTATAACTCCTGAGCTACAGTGATTAGACCCACATCGTTAGGCAGCAAACGTCAGTGACATTATTTTCTGATTCAGTTGAAGGCTAAAAACTATCCCCCTCATTCTCCTCTCCTGAGGACAATAATCATCATCGAATAGGTGTGCTTGTGGTTTGTAGAATACAAGGGAACGCCACATGCCATTGAGAGAATGCAGGAAATTGTACACAGAGGAAAAGCAGTTTAGGAGAGAGAATGAGACTTGCTTGTAGGACAAGTGATCTGGCATACACAGCATGATACGGAGGAAGCTGAGGAACGGTGTCCTTTCTACAAAGTCTGTCCCATTACTTGCCCTTAGGCTTGATATTCCAACAGAAAAGATGGACCATTAGGTATATTAAAATTTTTTGTCTTGACTAGGCTACTATTAAAATATTAATGCTCTGAGATGAGGCAGACATGTTTAACCATTAGAAAATAAGTACTTAACAAGATTTTATTAAACCAAAGTTTTCTGTACTGAAATACTTTTCTAAGAATAAGGCAGTTTTCAATGAGACACACATGGCAGGTAGCTACAGCGAAGGTCAAAGTAAATGAACATCCTTTTGCCCTGGCCTCCTTTGTCTACCTCCTGGCCTTTTCTTTCCTTTTCTTTCCTTTCCTCTTTTCTTTTCTTTTCTCTTCTTTTCTTTTCTTTTTTCTTGTCTATTTTCCTCTTTTCTTTCTTTCTTTCTTTCTTTCTTTCTTTCTTTCTTTCTTTCTTTCTTTCTTTCTTTCTTCCTTCCTTCCTTCCTTCCTTCCTTCCTTCCTTCCTTCCTTCCTTCATTCCTTCCTTCCTTTCAGGCTGCTTTATGCTCTCATGCATGTGACATTCCTCTCTTTCTAGAACCTCCTTCCTTGTCCTGCCTGTAAGGTGATCACTTACTCAAAATATTAATTGGGGCCAGCAGCAAGTCACAAGTCTAAGAACCTTAAGCAACACAGCAATATCTTGCTCATGTCTTGGCAGTTCTTAACAGGACTGAAGATTTAGATGAACCAGGACCTCGAAATGTACCAGAAACCAGGCCAGGGGTTCAGTTCTGTCATTCTCTTTTCTATTCATCTCTCCTCATCATGGCTCTTGGCCTCATTTATTCCTGTTGTCAAAGGACTTTTCCTACCTGTGGAGGTGGTGAGGAAGGGGCGCTGCCTTTAACCTGATTAACTAACTATCGTTTTAGTAATCCCAGGTGAGAAAACAATTTTTCTTCTAATGTCTGTGTCATGCTTGTCTATAATGCCCATTTTAGGATCAATCACTGGACCCAAAGGAATAGGAAAATATGATTGGTCAGCTCTTGGTTATAAGTTAACTCTGTGACAAAGGCCAGGATCTATGACCAGGAGGAAGGAGAAGCACAAAGACATTCTGGGTAGCCAGATATTACTGCACAGTCCACTATGTTTAGCATTTGAGATGAAGCTGAGGAGGTATTTTATACACCTTTTCTAAACCCTGAGATGAGGATGGGCCTCCCCTCTTTCACCTCTGCTATCAATAAACCCAAACCATTGAATCGTTTGAAAGCTTCCTGAAGTTGGTAGTGCTCTTGGAATAGGTACACCTGATCTATCCTGAGTTCCTCCACTTAGACCAGGTATCGACTAAGAGTAGGCCCAAGTCACAGGGAGGATGTGGTCAAGCTAAGTGAACATAAAATCATTTCAACTCCACGCCACTCTTTGGGTGGCATATATGGGCAAACCCAGCCTTGAGATTGTTCCAGATTTTAGCCTTTTGTTGGCTTTATAAAAATACCTTAAATAAGTGAATTTTTTTTCACCAAAGAAGACCAAAGGGTGTGTAAAAACAATCTATGTTCCATCAAGTGGAGCTTTAGTAATTTTTCTTTTTCTTTTTTATTTATTTTTTGGGGTGGGTGCTGGGAATCAGACTCAGGGCCTGTGCATGCTAGGCAAGTGCTCTGTCACTTGAGCTAAATCCGCAGCCCTATTTCCTTTTTATTTTTAAATATTCATTTGATTTTTTAAATAATTCCACCTTTCAATGATATAAAGAAAATCATGAATGATGGTTAACATGTCTGTTCCCACTACCTAACATTAGGAGTAAAATTTTTCAGACTTCCACAGACAGATTGAAACCACTTTTGTACTTTCTGTTTCCAATTTAATTATTTTCCTTGTTTCTTCCCAGCATTCATGGTATTGAGCTTGATATATTTCTAATTCCTTTTCATTTTTTACTTTTTAAAATCAATCATTATTACCCAAAAATGCGTAGGTCATTGTGGTGGCCAATGCATATAATCCCAACACTCTGGGAGGCCGAGGCAGGGGGATTGAAAGTTTAAGCCCAGGCTAGCTCAGTGGTAGAACATCTGCTTACCATCATAAGGTCCTGGGTCCCCTGGGTTAAATCCTTGGTCCTGCAAATAAACTAACAAATAAGAAGAATGAGCCAATGTCTATCCTGGATAAGCATGACCCCCTATCTGGGTTCCAATGCCTCTCACTATTAGGGGATACATTTCTCCCACGTCCTTCCCAGGGGCTGACACTGACTCTGTTATTGTTAAATGAATAACAAGAGATGCAGAAAGGGAAGTGGGAATATGCTCAACAACAAAAACGAACAAACAAACAAAACACCGCTCTCAGTTTCACTGAAGGAAATGGAAACCCAGCAGTGTACATTTCCATGTGGTTCATCAGACTAGGTGTTTTTCAACATCCTGTTAATAAAACAGCTTGGAATTTTAATTCTGGTCATAGGAGGTATCTAGAAGAACATACATAATTAATAAATCAAAATTGTGGTGACCTTTGACAGTGGTTCAATCCTGTACTCTTACTCTCTGTTAGTAAATTTTTTTTTTTGTCTGTTAATTTTCGAATTAGTCCTGCTTTTCAGGGAGAAGCACAATGAGATAGAAGGATCTTTAGGAGTTGGCTCCCCTGTTACTGGCTTCGTCACCTTACGCCAATCATTTATGCTTTCTGAGCTCAATTCCTAATCTGTAAAATTGACATGCTAGTAACTTTTCTACCTTTTTAAGTGTTGCTTTTGGAAGAAAGGAGACAATTTATAAGGCTTGTGCACTGTAAAACTAAAGGATAATAGCTCTGGTAGAGAACTGTTCCATGTTCCATTATGAAATTAGAAGGAAATACTTACTCTAGTTTTCTTTTTCTTTTTTTATTTTTTTTGCCATTTTGACTTGAGGCTCAATCATAAGACTTTTAATTATTTCCATTTTATCTATGATATAAGCCTTGTGATAAAATGGTCTCGAATTCACGTGCTTTGACATATCCCTAGGCCAGAATTCCGATATTAAAGATCTGCTTACTGATTATGTATTCACTGGTTAGTAAATGTGATTTTTTTTTATCTAGTTTTGTGACTTCAGCAGATGTTCTAAGGCCTAAGAATAAAGTAGATAACAACACAATATGCACCTCCTAAAGAGGGACTCCAGAGTTGTAGTACTTTTGGTGGAACTTTAAGCAATGGTGGAAAATTTGTGGTGTCTGTGTTGTGCTGTCCAATGTGGTGGCCCATAGACACATGTAGGTACTAAACATGTATTATATAGCTAATGAAATTGAAGATTTTAAGTTTTTTATTTTATTTTGATTAATTAAAATTAAACTTACATAGCCACATATGGTTAGTGCTGCCATTTTGAACAGTACAGACTCAGACCATCCATGTTGATCTTGCAAAGGATATTGCTAAGACCTAACGTGGTCTCTGTTATCTGATCCATCACGTTCCTCCAGGATATATGGGAGAGGGTGAGAATTCATTGGGAGGTGAGAGAAGACTGCTATGAGCCTCATTGGTAGATAGTTTCAATGTGTTATGAGTTCTCCAAATCTTCTCACAGGGAACAGAGCTATAGTGTCTGTCCTCATATTTCATACCAAATGAATTGGTCTTTAAAGCACCACAGTAGAGAGAGATTGCTGTCTGACATGGGAAGAAGAGCTCGCAAGTAAGAGACTGGCTGGAGCAACTTGTGCTCCACCTTGAGCTTCACTTCCAGCTCATTAAGTAGAGCTATACCTGGCTAGCTTTACAACACATATGGGCCGGTTAAGGAAGTGTCTCATAGATCAAGTCAACAGAGACCCACACAAAAGGTTTGAGGTGACCTCAAGTGAGAGATAAGCACTAGAAACATGAGAATGCCAGAGAAGTCTTAAAAGGCAGTCAGAACAGGCATTGCCCATGCCATGGGAGCAATGGCAGATCCCAAGTGTAGATCTTGACACTTGGCCTGACTCTAGAAAGAGTCCACTGTTGACATCTACAGTACTTAGAGGAAATCAATGCCAAATTATAAATATTTTTATTCAAGGAAAAATCATTTCTGTACTAGATGATTCTCCCTTTTCTCAGCCTAAGTTCCCAAGTATAAACATGGACTACTAGAATCCTCATGGTGAATGTAAGAAGAAGAATCAGGGAGAATGGTGCAAAGACAACCAAACCTTTTCCCGTCATGGATTTCTCAGGCTCAAGCAGAGGTAGGGAAGAAATTTGGAAAGAGTTTGAGGTTACGTTATATTGGTCTGGAAATTTCCATATTTGAAAATAATGAATAAATGTTTTTCTTCTAGGATCTGAGAAATATCATTTGACAGCATGAGTTTAGATGTGAATTGTTTAGAAAGACTGAAATTCTTCTCTTTCACTTGCTGAGTCTAGCTAATTCAGTAAATTGATGACAATAATAAGGATAATTATACATTATTAATGGTATATGTATTGATAATGTGGTGATGAATAACTAACATTTATTGTTTCCAACATGCTAGCTGGTGGTGGCAAACCTATGGCATGTGTGCCGCAGTAGTCATGCAGCGCCCTCTCTGTTGGCACATGAGCCACGCTGGCCCAGCAGCCAAGTGTCGGATAACAGTTGTGTTTTCTAAACTAAAACTCTCAGTATTCAAGTTTAATTGCAGTGTTGGCACTTTGCCATAAATAAGTGGGTTTGTGGTTGCAGTTTGGGTACTTGGTCTCTAAAAGATTCGTCATCACTGTAGCTAGCTCTCTTCTAAGTATTTTATCTGTTTTAACTGTTCTGCAAGATAAGTATATGGAAGCAAGTCTGTCCATCAGAGCTAGTTCAGAGAATTAGACATAAAGCTGTCTCGATCACCCTGAAAATCCAATCACACTTCTGCTGCACCAGAGTCATCTACTATTTGTTAAACATGCTTATCAAATATTTCACATGCAGCATTTCATTCAGTACTTTAGCAGTACTGTGAGATAGGCAGACATTTCATTCATTTTAAGATGAGGAAATTGAGATTCAAAGAAGTGTAGTGAATTGACCTGTCACAAGGCTGGGTCTGTCCAGCTCAGTGCTTTGGTATTTGTCCATGCTCAGGTGGGAGAAAAGAGCTAATGGTATGTTTTCTTTTCTTGTTTGCTCGGGCAAAATAAAGTTAATGTGTTTGAATTGTAAACCACATTGAATACTGAACAAGCAATAATTTTAATAGTAAGATGAGCTTCTCCTTTGACTTATCTTGGTAATAAATTCTTAGTTTAGTGTGTGGGGAGAAAAAAGTATAGAAGAAAATGGCTCAACTTCCCACCCAACATATATTACTGCAAACACACTAAAGAACAGAACCAAGAGGAACTTTTCATTTCTGACCCCCCAAAGTACTACTGACCCTCTCGAATCTTCTTCCTCTCCACTTTATTTCATTGTTGTTCTTAACATGAGTTTCAAAACCCAAGAGAGGGGTAAGGCTCTTACCAAGAAGAAAAGGAAGAAGCTATGCTGTTACGGTTCAGAGTATTCTGAACTCTTGAGATTTGGGGCCTATTTATACTACAAGACAAACAGAGATCATGTTAACAATAACAGATGTTTCAGGGAAGCATAGAGGTTATTGTAGGCTAGTCTATGTAGGATCAGATGCAATAAGCTTTTCCTGTGGTGGAAGTCGGATGGGCAGCTGCAAGTTGGACAAAATGTGATCATTATTGTGTTACAGCCTGGCTGAGACTGAGAACACAGTGCAGTGCCCCACTCTGTTGTTTGGGTGCACATGCCTCTTTGCTATTCCTGGTACAATTTTCTTCTTGGTTGTAAGCATTATTCTCAATTCTGAGTAGATTGCTCAATGTAAGGAAAACCCTGAACAGTTTGGAGAGGGATAGGAGATGCCTCATATTTGCAAATATGATTGGAAGCATTTATCTTTCTTTTCCCCCCACATCTTCTAAATATTAGCATTTAATAAAATACACATTTCTTCATTTATTTTGAACTCCCTCCAAAGCCAGCAAATACCAGAACCTCAAATGTTATGATAGGCTAGGTTCTTTATTCGTTTGTTTTCTTTTCATTCTTTCTGTTTTTACTGTGTGATTCTTTTTCATTATAAATCCTTATGTTTCCAACTCAAGGAGGCTGACTAATCAGAAGGGCTTCCAGCAGAGGTAGACAAATATTCTCAACATGGTCCTGAGACCCTACAGATGCAGATAGCTCTGCTATTCACAGGAAATGAAGAAGTCAGGTCCATCAGAGACAGGGGATTTCCTCTTCAGATAAAATATGTTAGCTGTTGCACATTAGTTCTATAAAGTTGAGGGATAGAGACAAGATGATTTCAGATGGTGGAGGAACTGGCTTCTTCTAATGCTGAATGCCATTAAAAGCAGAGTCTGAGACAAAGCCTTGCACGCAGGTTATTTATTTGCCAAGTGGTCCCAGGAAATAGGAGGTGGGGGGAGCAGTAGAGAAACAAAAAAGGAGGGAAAGAAACTCAGGATGACTACAGGAAATGCTTATCTTGTGAGGTTTTCTGAGGACTCCTATGGACAGCATCTTAAAACTGCTCACGGGCAAAGGGGGAAGAAAGAGATCTGTGTCTCTGATTGGCCAAAGGTATCCTGGTTGCATGTGTATGAATACTAAGTGATTCATCACGTGCTAAGTGTCAGAGAGGCCAGAAGGTAAGACACGGTTTGCCTTCTCCTGCAGGAAACAGGGTGCCTTACACTGACTGGAGTAAGAGCTGAGGGGAGAGGGTCTCATGCAGACAGCATGGGGAATCTAACCACTGCTCCCGGCGAAACGTTCAGGATAGGGCCACAGTTCCTGCTCAGCTCGGAAAGGTCTCAGTCAGGCCCCATCTGCATCACTGGTCAGCCATGTATCCCAAGGCGAGTTATTTGCTCTTGCACTGCTTTTTTATTTGTAAATTTCCAAACTGGTGGCACTTACATCAATTGGTTGTTTGGGTTTAAAAGAGTGACATGTTAGCACCTAGTAGCTTATAAATATTCACTCTTACTATCATCATTATTAATGGTGTTAGTAACAGATGTGTATTTGACAAGTTTTCCTGGAACTCAGACAAGTAGTGGCAAGACAATATTTAGAGAAGACATGAGAAGGAAATTAAAAAAAAAAATTGGATCTCTTCTTTTCCATCAGGTAGATAGTATTCATGTATGCACATAGTGTATGTTCAGATGAATCTGAAGGATAAAGATTATGAATCTGTTTCCAAATCATTAAAAAATAAATAAAACATAATTATAATATTTGATTAGTAAGTATGTTCAATTTCTTTAAATTTATTGGAAAATATTTAAGTAGTTCTGTTGCTGATTCCAGAGGAAACTTGTACACTGCAGGAACTTCTCTTATCCTCCCATATTCACACCCATAAAATATCGATAATAGGCCAGGAGGTTCCTGAACTTAATTTCAGTTCCTAAATTCTCCCCAAATAGCTCTTATTTTATAATTCCCAAATGTTGATCAGCTGGGATATATGATTTGTTTGTCATGTTAAAAGAATAACTCAACCGTATGTGTTCTATGCACGAAGAAGAAATTATCATAGAGATATGCATTAGATGTAAGTGTACTAACTTCCCCAAACTCGAGGTGGATTGATTTCCAAAAATAGGTTATTTGCAATGTGTTTTCACACAATTTTTTTTTTTTTTACAAAATAATAGGCTCATTTCGGAGTCAGTAAGCGAAAGTCTGTTTAATCATGGTGTTCCATAAGTGTGGCATTTTACTAATAGTTTTCTGGATTCTGAATGCTGTATGTTACAATGATTCTTTTCCCCATAGGAAGCGTTCTGCCTTTTCATACAAAGGTCGCTATCAATTCTTCATCAGTGGTCTAGGAAGTCTTTCTTCATAGGTGATGGGACCTGCAAATTTTTTGTCTCAGTATTTCAACTTCTTCCAAAGTAGGATACTTTGAGGAGGTAAGGGAAGGACCACTGACAATGTTGCTGGGGCAGCAAGTTTAAATCATTACTGTCCTAAGTAAACAGAGATGGAGATATATGGTTGTACTAGTCACACACTCCTGGAAGTATTCCTGTGGCCTGTTTGTGGATACCAGCAATGTGGAAGCTGTCCTATATATTTATTTTAATTTTGGTTAATTCAATGTTAATTTTGGTTAATTCAATGTATGTAATTTTGGTTAATTCATGAATCTCTACCATGTAGTAAACACTTGGCATACAGCGTGACAAAGATGGACATGATGATACAGAATTTAGAGTCTGTTGTGAAAACAAGATACTAAACAACCAATTTTAATAGAAATTAGTATGAAGTTTAAATTGATTTTTTGTTCTTACAATTGATGCTCTGTGTATGATACCTCTCCATAGATAAGGCAGGAAGAATAACTTCAGCTAAACAGTACCAGTAATTAATCAGAACTTTCCTTCTCTGCCCGTACTAAGCACACAGCTTTTTGTTATCAATAGTGATTGAATTCAGGACCAGTTCTGGAAAAGCTATGGAGAAGGTAAAGTTTTCTTTTCTACTTTGGCATTTGCCTTCCCACTTCCCCTTTGTACTTTAAGCATCTATCCCGGCCTCATTTCCAGTTGTTACCTGGATATTTGCACTTTAATAGAAAATTGCTACCAGTAAAATGCCTTCAAGGTCCAACTAAATTAATCTTTCACGGTGGACTTTTAGATGGAAATGGGGTCCTATGGGAGAGACGGTTTCTAGAGAAGGCAGCTATCAATTTGTGCTGCTGGCATAGCAGGTACATCACACCAGGTTCTGAGAAGTAGCTCTAAGGCAGGGCTTCTACTTGTATTGTCAAAGTATTTTTGAGGCTCTTTGACCCAACGTCCCCTGGGGCTACTGGCATATCCTTCTTCATCTCTTCATAGACAAAGTAAAGGAAAATCTGGCCTCTTTGACTCTTCCTTACTTCTTATTCAGTCTGTCCCCACAGTGACCTGACTTCCTCCCAATTATTCCACTGAAACTGCACTAGAAAACATTAACGATTGCCCAATTAGCTGGATTGTTTTTCCTTTATCTATATGATCTCTGGGGAATCTGGCACTAAGTCCAACCTCTGCTTCCTACAATCCCTTCTTCCCCTGATTTCCCAGCAACACCCTCTCCACTTTCCTACCAGTGAGTCCCAGGGCGAGTGATAGAGGGAACTCATCTAGGTCCCTCAGCTGCCCCAGTTCTTTGATATGAGCAATTGAGTTTTCTCAATTCTTAAGTCAAGTACTATGCAAAGATTTTTCAAATCCTCCTTTGACCTGATCACTGGTCTTAATCTTTTCCAAATACAAATTTGAAAGCCACCACTACCTCAGCCACGGCCTCTCTGTAAAATTTTCCATCTGACTCCTTGTCTACCCTTGCCTTCTGTATGAGCGTTCTGAAGTCTTGTTATTAGCCGTCTCCTCATTTTCCTTCTTTTTTTCCCATTTGATTTTATCAATGTCCTGGTCTTTGACTACCAGGTCTGTGCTGAACACTCTACATTTCTATTTCTATTCTAGACTCATCCCCACCCATACCCCCAGATCTAAAATTCCATCTACCGAATCCAATATCTCTGTTAGGTTACCGCCCAGGTTTATTACAGCTCAGTGTTACAGCTCAATTAGATGCGCAGCCCGGGTCCCCCGCCCGGGCGGACACCGGGACAAAGCAACCGGCCCAGCAGGCCAGGTTTATTAGGTTTTATTAAAGCTCAGGAACGCAGCAGCCCAGGATCGCAGTAGCTCAAATCGCAGCGGCTCCGGGTCGCGGCGGCTCAGGGTCACGGCGGCTCAGTGGTTGGGTCACAGCTCGGTGCTATAGCTCAAGGTCGCAGCAGCAACAGCCAGG
>PVJO010019750.1:0-33540 GCA_004026905.1 Hystrix cristata
TTTTTTTTTTTTTTGTGGTGCCGGGGATCGAACTCAGGCCCTTGAGCTTGCAAGGCAAGCACTCTAATCACTGAGCTAAATCCCCAGCCCCCTCTCTTGACATTTCTGACATGATACAAACAAATTATGATACATGTGAACATTTCAGGTGTGTGTCGTCTGACCGTTCAGGTAGGGTGCCGACCTGATTGGCTTTCGTATCTCTCCAGGGGGCTGAAGTAGTGCATCTCTAAGTGTGTCTGAGTGGGTCTCAAAGGTGTGGCCTTGGGAATCTATATCCAGTCTCTCACCCCTTTCTCTCTGATATCCTTCCATGCTCTGCTTCCTGGCCACAAAAAACAAACAAACAAACGAACGAACGAACAAAAAACCTAGGCGATTTTGTTCCCCCATGCCCTTCTGCTCTGCTGTTTCTTTCTTGCAGTCTCTGAAACCATTAGCATCATGTGGTTCAGAAGCCTTGGGACTAGTTTGTGGGAGGAATCTGGAAACGTTTGGAGATTTGAGTTAGACAAGCCTTCAGATTATGCAAATAGAGCTTGGTAAACGATTCTTGCTGAGACTCAGAAGACCAGAATGCTTGCAGGAATATGGGCAGTAAGGAACAATCTCAGAAGATTTCTGTTGAGAGTAAGGATTTTATTGGCAATTGGATTAGAGGCCACGTATGTTACACTCTGGCAAAAAATTTGTTTACGTTTTGGCCATGTCCTAGACATTGTGGGAAACTGAGATTAAGGATGGTGGACTAATTTATCAGGTGGAGAAAATTAAAAGGCAACCCTACATTCAGGCTGTGGAATAAGTACTACTAGATGCTTTTAACGAAATTTAGAGTGAGGTTTGTGTAGAAAAAAGCAAAGCAAATAATTTTTAAAAACTTGACATTCGACCCACAGAACCGTGTATAAAGGTTGGGGTCAGAAGAAGTATGGCTGCTGAAAAGATTAGTGACATTAGAAAAAAATAATTTTTTGTAAAAGGATAAGAATAAAGATACCTTGACAGCATCTCAGAAATCAGCAAGACCCCACTCATCTAATGCTCAAGGGTATAATAGTGTAAATCGTTCATTTGCAAGGGAGGGCTTTCAGATCTCTGTCAGAAAGGGCCTCTTGGGGAATCGGCTCCCGAGAATTCGTTTCACTGTGTGGAGGCCTGACTACTGCTCCCCCTGACAGCAGACTTTGAAGTTGTCCAAGTGGTGCTGGTTTTAGCATGAGGATGAGGCATGCGACAGTTGTGTGGGGAGGCATCCGCGCAGATTTCAGAGCAAGGCTTGGGAAGCCTGTCAAGGAGCCTCTAAGACCGAAGTGTGCGTGAAGCTGTGAGAATGAAGCCAAATGTCCCGGCATGTCCCCAGGAACACAGAAATGCCAGGAACAAGAAACATGTGCCTAAGAATGTTTCAGGCTGTGGGTGGAGCCAGCCCAAACTAGAGGCCATGGGACGCGACTGACAAAGTCACAGAGAGGGGAAAACCCAAGCCCTTGGAAATGAGTATTTTATTGCTTTGTGCATATGTATGCTGGGCGTGGAGCTACAGATCTTAACGGCTTCGCCGGTGGGATTTGGTATTGTTTCGGTTTAACTCATTTCTATCTCCTATTCTTCCCTTTCGGAATGAGTGTGTTACTCCGTGCAGCAGAACCTCGGGATTAGGTAACTCGTTTTTGTTTTTACAGTGGTTCACAACTAATAGTTTTCCTTGAGTCAGAAGAGATTTTGATTTGAGTTTTGAACAGTGCTGAAACTTTTGAGACTTATGGGAAGGGATTGTTGCGTTTTCAGTGGTATGCAAAATAGTTCTATTATGTTAGGTTTATCTGAGGATTAAGTATGGTTTGAGGTTGTGTCTTTGCATGTCAAATTGGCAGCATGAAGGTAAAGGCAGATTGTCAAACTGATTGGGTTTGGGGGTTACCCTGGGGGATTGGTGGGCCGCACCTATTGGTTTGTTTGGGCGGGTCACGGAAGCACGACTGTGGTCTCTATATCTGGTCCCTCACACCTTCCTCTCTGGTGCTGCTCACTGCCCTGAGAAGTTACCAAGTCAGCAGAAAGGAAACATCTACAACATTCAGCCAAGGGAGTGCGTGGTTGCTAAAAGGATTAGCATAAAAATAATTAAACTTCTTTGCATAAGGAAAATAGGAAAGATGGCTTGAAGGCATCTGTTACAGTTTGTGTCTAGATGTCTCCACAAAGTGGTCATAGGTGGGGCTTTTGATGGGTGCACCTAGAGTAGTGTGTGATCCCGGGATTGAGGATGTGTGATTACTAAATTAGCCCATCGATTGGTTTGGCATAGTTCTAGGTGTGGATATCGGGAAGGCCCCCCCTGGGTGTGAGTGCTACTTGCCTGGGGAGAATATAAGGGACAGAAAGAAGGCTGCTGTCATGGCTGCTGGTCATTTTCTGATTGCTGCTTTTGCTGCCTTCTGCCTGCCATGAACTATTTCTCCTCTGAGATGCCCACTGGCATATCGCCCTGCCTTGAGGCCAGCCAGCTATGAACTGAATCCTCTACACAATGTGAGCCAAATAAACCTTTCCTCTTTTAATTTGATTGTCAAGTATTTTGTCTTAGCAACAAGAAAAGTAATTCAGATGCCATCTCAGGAATTGGCCAGACCCCATTCTTGACAGGCTCAAGGGTGTAAAAGAGAAAATACTTTTAAAGGGATTGTTTTGAGAAGAGAGGCCCTTCGCTCAGGGCCACCTGAAGAAGTGTTTCCCCTAGTTTAGTCATCCAGTCATTCTCAGGCAGCTGCAGCTGTTTTGTCCAAGGTTGCCTGGCTACCGCTCAAGTCAGCAGGCAAAGTTGGTGTCATCCGCATGGTGCTGGTTTTTCACGCATGCAGCGTGCAAGAATTACGCGGTCATAGAGACTTCCATGCACATTTCAGAAGTCTAGAGGGCCA
The DNA here is from genome assembly GCA_004026905.1 of Hystrix cristata. Classification (NCBI taxonomy): domain Eukaryota; kingdom Metazoa; phylum Chordata; class Mammalia; order Rodentia; family Hystricidae; genus Hystrix; species Hystrix cristata. The sequence continues at coordinate 2,925 of PVJO010019750.1, forward strand.
GGCGAAAATGTTTGACAGGGTCGTAGCCCCAGCAAGGAGTCACTGAGAGTGTGTTCAAAACTGTGATAGTGAAGCCAGAGCTGCAATGAAGACCTCAGGAAATTGGAGGTGCCAGGAACATGGCTGCCTGCCAAGAAAACATGTAGGCTCCAGTAGAGCCAGCCTGTGAGAGAGGCTGTGTGGGCTGCAACTGGCAAAAACACTGGGGCTGGGCTGCCCAGGCCCTACGGAGCTCACATCTGACCACAACTCACGCAGAATATTAGACACGAAATTACAGGGTCTAATGTTTGCCCTGCTGGGTTTTGGTCTTGTTTGTTCCAGTTCCTTTCTAGCTCCTATTCCTCCCTTTTGGAATGGGAATATTTACCCCGTATCATTGTAAGTTAGAAATGTCTCCCCCCCATTCTTTTTGTTTTTATGAAAAGAAGAAATAAGAGTTTGCATTGAGTTTTGAAGAAATTTTGAATTGGGACTTTTCAGGAATGCTGGAATTATTAAGACTGTCATAATTCTTACAGATAGAGTAAGTATATTTTGTATAATGAGTTGGACTTAAGCCTTTTGTAGGCCAGGAGCAGAATATTATATTTAGATGTAAAATGTCCCCCAAATATCTCATGTGCTTGGAAGGCGACTGGAGCATGGAGGTGCTGTACTCATCGGTGTATGTATCTATTGATGAGTTCAGTAGCTAAACCTACTTTTAGGAGTTGGGGTCTGGTCGGAGAAGGCCAGACACTGGTTCATGGTATAGAAGGGTGCCTTATTGTCTTGGGCTCCTTCTTCCCCTCTGCTTCCTGGCTGCTGTGAGTTGTGCGACTTTCCTTTTACTTGCCCTTCTGCCACGGTATTCCTGCCTTGGAGCCAACCGACCACGCACTGACTCATCTGAAATGTGAGTCAAAATAAGCTTTTCCTCCCTTAAGTTGTGGGAGTCAGTATTTCTTCCCAGTGACAGGAAAGTGACTGATACAGGAACTAAGGTAACTAAATAGACTGTCAAAAACAGTGTGAGCCCCCTTTGTGGTAGCCATAAGAAGGGGTTCGTTTGACAAATGGAAATAAGGGTATAAACAGGTTCTGTTTTCTTTATTTTCTTTTAATGACACATATTTCCAGGGGTGACTGGGAGAATTTACCTAGGAATTGGAATGCATAATTTCCAGGGAGGTAAGTTGGCTGTTTTAGGTGAGAAGTCGTTTTGAGGTTTTATCTTTCAGAGTCTGAGGAGGTTGTGCTGTTGGGACAATAGTGGTCGAAGTGTTGGATCATGGAATTGAAAATAGATTAAGGAATTGGAGGAAGCGAAAAGAGGAATTGGATGTCCTCCTGGGTCAAAAATAACATTTAGTAGTAATTGACCCAACAAAATAAAGGCAGTATTGCTGTTCCAAGTTAATTAAGAGTAAGTGAATAGATGAAAATTTCTTATTTGAAAAATCGAGAGTAAATTCTCAGGGCTTCCGGACTCTACAAGTACCATGCATGTAGTTTATTTTCCTGGGTGGAAGCAGGGTGCAGAAAAAGACTTGCTGCCCTGTTTATCTTTTATTTCCAAGCAGTAAAGCAGGGGATTGAATCTGTCGACTCTTGGAGCTAAAACTCTTCAAAGTTTAAAAAAAGTGAGAAATGACAGACACCCAGCCTCTCTCCTTGGACTCATTTGACACCTATGCCAAAGAGTTTGAGACCAAATAGAGGGCTGTTTTAATAAGAAATTATTCTCTTAAGGCATATAAAAATTCCTACATGTTACCTAATCCACATCCACTAAAATATTTCCTTTTTCTGCATTAATCCTGGGCCAAAATAAAGAAATAAAAGATTATAGGGCTTTCACAGCATAATCAGCCACAGACTTCTCTTTATTTAAACAAGTTTCCAGCATACTATATTTACAAGAAAAAAATCAAATATCAAAAGTATTTTGTGATCTACAAGTTTTTAAAAGTATATCATTGATATATTAGGGAAGTAAAAATATCTACTTTTCAATAAAATTAAATTGAGATGCTTTATCTCCCAACCTACCTTGCATTTAACAAATAGATAGGAACAGTTTGAATAAAGAATAGTGTCACCCCAATCTGCTCACTGTTGTCCAAGAGAAATTTCTTGCAAAAATGATTTTCATCACTATTAAAAAGACAGGAGTTATAGGATAAATGTACATGTTCAATAGTTTCTGGCAGCTGTAAATTGAGACATTTACTTAATTTTCTTTACATGTAGCAAAAGTTCAGGAATTTAAATGCCTCTTTTGGCAGGGATGTAATTTACTAGTTTGAAAAGAAATCAATTCCAAGGGATAATTACTGCGAAAATGCAGATTTCAAAGAGATGGATCTATGGACAAAATTTTCAGCATTGTTAAAACAGAAAGAGTATACAAATGCACAGTAATTGGGGAAGGGAATAGTTTCACAGCAATGTCCATGGTAATCTGAGATTACCGCATTACATAAATCTTTATTATCATTTTAGGTATATCACAAGATGCTTACGTACAACAGACTAAAAGGAAAGAGCTTGGAAACTGGCCCATAGATACTACTTCTAGGTAAGTTCCATTTTAAAAAATACATATAATACACACATATGTTTATATATGGAGAGAGAGTTATATTTATCTCTCAGCAAAACAAAGATTATTTTCATGGTAATGAAGAAAAGTTTGAGTTAGTATTTAAAACACTACTTTGAACCATTACTTAAAGTGGCTGCAAGCCTTGTGATAATCCCTTTTGTAGATGTGAAGTGATGTTCCATCTTGTCTCCAATCTCCATTCCTCTGGTAATTTATAATGCTGAGCATCTTTTCCTACACTGCTTTTTGCATGTGTCTGTTTTGAATCATGCTGTGCTCTCACCATTCAAGTGAATGAATTCCTCTTTTTTTTTTTTTTTTACGTTAACTTCTTATCGGATACATAGTATGCAAGTGTTTTCTCTTATTTTACAGATGGATTTTGAATTTTGTTGATTGTTTCTTTTACTGTGCCAAAGAGTTCTACTTTGATGCAATTCCATTTGAATTTTTTTCATTGCCTGTGCTTTCAGAGTTATAGTTAAAAATATTGCCCAGATCATTATCCAAAAGCTTTGTCACCCCTATAGTTTGAATGTTTGTTTTGCCTCTGAGATAGATAGATAGATAGATAGGTAGATAGATAGATAGATCCATATCTCAATGGAAATTTAGTCCCTAATGCCACAGAATTAAGAAGAATGGCCTTGGAGGGGCGTTGAGTGCTTGGAAGCGCCACCCTCCTGAATGGGATAAATTAACGTTATAAGGTAAGCTGAGGCAGTTTCTACCTTGCCACTTTATCCTGTGAGGACACATCACTCCTCCACAGGAGAGGATGTGGCAGCAAGATACGCTTTCAGAAATGGAGACAGCGCTCCCCCGCCCCCAGACATCTCGCTCACTTTCTTGTTACTGCCATAAAATACTTGACGCCCACACTCTAAGGGCGAGAGGTTTATTTTGACTCACGGCTTCAGAACAGAGTTGGCTGGCTCCAAGCAGAATCAGGATGGCCGGGGAACACGGGAGGAGGAAAAGACACTCAATTGGTGGAGGAAAGTGGACGGCGATACATACTTCCAGGTCAGGTCCCCGGGATTGCCCTCTTCCAACCAGGCCCCACTCTTAATAGCACATCCAGCTGTGAACGGAATAGCGGATTAATCCACAGAGCAGTACGACAGCCTGTGATCCACCCACCTTCCAGAAGCCCCACATCTGGACCCGTGAGACTTTTGAGGAACATTCTGGATCTAAACAACACCACCTGACATCATACTTGCCAGGAGATAGTTTTTGTGCTCTCGGCCTTCCGAACAGCAGAAAATAAATCTCTTTTCTTCATAATAATGCAGTTATGGCATTTTGTAATAGCAAGCAAACATTCTAAGACAGTCTCTATGTTTATTTCTAGGAGTGTTATGGTTTATGGTCTTATGTTTGCGTCTTTAATCCATTTTCAGTTGAGGGTGTGTGTGTGTTCTGTGTGTGTGTATCTGCATTGCGGAAGATAATGTGCCTGCTTTCATTCTTGTAACTATTCCCGAACCATTTACTGAAGAGATAATCTTTCACCATTGTCTGGTTCCTGTAGAAGTCGTGTCTACCATATATACCTAGTACCTGGTTATTTATTCCACTCTGCAGAGCTGAGGGTCTGACTTTATTTCAGCAGCACGTTGTTTGGAAAGTTGTGGATGTGTAATGCATTTTAAAGCCAGACAGTGTGATGCCTCCACTTTGTCCTTCTTGATCTAGATTGCTTTGGCTATTCGGGTGTTTCGATGGTTGTGTACGAATCTTAAGATTATGATTTTTATTTCTGTGGAGAAACGGCGTTGAAGATTAAACAGAGATTGCATTAAATCTGTAGGTCACAATGATAAGTAGAGACTTTTTTTTTATTTTTACCAAGAACATGTATTGGTACATTATATACATAATGATCATAATCAACATGGTTATTTTGTACCTGTATGTGGCGTATCTTGGTTTTCCCCCCTCGTCCCTCCTTCCATTCACCCACCCCTCTCTATTTGCAACAAGTTTATTTACACTTTTCCATTTTTTTTCCCTTTCATCTTACTTTTCTTTTCACCTTCTTTATCCCCCTTTTCCCTATCTAGTTCTCCTTTCTTTTAAATACTATCTCTCTCTTTTCTTTTTTTCAACATAACATCTATTATACCCCATTGTCTTTATTTACACTTATGGTTTCTCATATCAGAGAAACAATTCAATGTGTACTGACTAGTGTCTGATTTATTTCACTTAATAGCATGTTCTCAAGGAACATCCATTTACATACAAATGACTCTAGTTTATCCTTTTTTATGCCGGTGTAGTACTCCATTGTGTAGAAAAAACACATCTTCTTTAGCCATTCATCCATTGTTGGGGATCTAGGTTGTTTCCAAGACTTAGCTATTACAAATTGTGCTGCTAAAGTAGAGACGTTTAACAGTATTATTTCCTATAACCTGTGAACACAGAATGTGTCTTCAAAGTCCTGAGTCAGTGTTTTATATTTTTCAGGACACAGATTTTATTTTTACTTTCTTGGATAAAATTATTTTGAAGTATTTCATTTTGAAGCTATTTAACTTTTATTATTTTCTTAATGTTTAAGTAGAAACTCAACTTCTTTTTGTATTTGATTCTTTTATTTTGGTGGGTGGCGGATGCTGGGGATCGAACTCAGGGCCTTACACTTGGTAGGCAAGTGCTCTACCACTGAGCTACATTCCCAGCCCCTGTTGTATTTGATTTTTTATCTTGACTAAATTCATTTTTATCTTGACTGATTTATTCAACTTGACTGAATTCACTTATGAGTTCTAAAAATTTTGGTGGAGTCTTTTGAATTTTCTTCATATAAAACTCACATCATACACAAAAACAGAGAATTATTCTTCTTCCTTTATGATCAGGATGATTTCTATTCCTTTCGCTGGTCTATTTTCTTGGGTAGACTATCCAGTAGTATGCTGACTAGAGGTTATGATAGTAGCCATTCTTGCTTTGCTCCTGATCTTAGAGGAAAAGTTTTGGGACCTGTTAAATATGGCCTTTACTACAATGAATTGATTTCACTTTTCTCCCTCTCTTTCTCTTTCTTTCTTTTTTTCCCAGTACTGATGATTGAGGCCAAGGCTAGGTAAGCACTCTACCATGGAGCTACATCTTCCTCCGTTTTTTCAATTTATTAACCCATTTTGAGACAGGGTCTTCTAAGTCATGCAGGCTGCCCTGAAATTTGTGATCCTATTTCCTCAACCTCCTGAGTACCTGAGATTAGAGACGTATGCCACCAAACCTGGCTAAACTATGTTATTTTTTACATAATTTGTTGATTTCTTTAAATCCGGAAATAATGTTAAGTCTTATGAAATACCTTTTTCCTATAATTGTTGAGGTAATTATAACATTTGTCCTTTATTCTCTTAAGGTATTTATTTAAATTATTGATTATATAAACTTTGAATCTCAAGAATATGGTTTATTATCTTTTGGTTGTGTTTGCTGAATTCAGCTTTTGTTGAGGATTTCTCCTTCTATTGTTAAAAAGGGTATTAGTCTGTAATTTTCTTCTTTGGCTTTTATTTCAGGTAATATTGACCTCATAAAATGAGGAGGAAATATTCCTTCTTTTTGATTTGTTTTTTTTGGAAAAAAAATTCAAGAATTGTTAATACTTCCTTAGATGATTTGTATGGTTTGCTAATGAAAATATCTGGTCACATATATTTTATTGGGAAATTTTGATTTACAGATTCAGTCTCCATAGTCATTATGTGTTTGTTCAAGTTTTCTGCTTCTTCATGATGCACTCTTAATAAATTGTTTGTTTTAGGAATTTGTCCATTTCTACAAGTTTAACCAGATTGCTGGTGTACAATTGTTCAGTCATTTCTTTTGACTCTTTGCATTTCTCCTATATCAGTTACCATGTCTCCTCTTTCATTTATTTTTAATGGCCAGAAAAGTTTATAAAATGCATAAAATCCACTCTTCTTGACTGTATTAAGACTTGCTTTATGGCCCAAACTATGACCTAACTGGGAGAATCCTTCCTGCATGCCTGAGAAGAAGGAGCATTTCGCTGGTGTTTGGTGGAATGTTCTGCATGTGTCTGTTAGGTATATGCTGTGTACAATCTTGTATGAATTTGCTCTTTCCTTGTTACTTTTTTGTTTGATCTACTTATCATTGCAAGGGAGCTATAAGAATACCTTATAATTATTGTTTTTTCTGTCTGTTTCTCCTTTTAGTTTTACTAATATGTGCTTTCTATATTCTGGTACTCCAGTGCTGAGTGATGTTTCTCTGATGATTAACTTGTTATGGTTGTATAATGGTTTTCTGTGTTGGCTTTCAAAGTTTTGCTTTAGGTTTATTTTGTCTATTATGACAATAGCCATTTCTGCTCTTTTTGGGTTATACTTTGCATAAATTAACTGCTTTTACTTCTTAATTTATGGCTTGCATTTCCAAGTCTCCTTAAAGAACAGTGAGTCATTGACAGGCAACATATGCTTGCGACCCACCTTTTTTTAAATATCTAGTCTGCCATTCTATGTCTTTTGAGGGTGAAATTTAATCTGCTCATATTTAAAATAATTATTACTAGTTAAGAACTTACTTTTACTGTTTTTTATTTTTTTCTGATTGTTTTGTAATTATCTTGTTCTTTCTTCTCCTTTCTTGCTGTCTTCCACTGTGACTTGATGATTTATAGTGTTACACTTTTAATCCGTCCCTTACATTTTATTAATCTACTTTTATGTCTGGATTCTTTGCTTTAGTATTGGGCTTACTTAAAACATCTTAACTTACTGGAAGAGAAAATTCTGTTGGAATGAGTGCCAGAATAATGAAACTTGAATTGAAATTGATAAATTACTCATGGTTCAATCTGGACAAATCCATATTGATTAAATCATCCAAGTGATTAAAACACTGAAAGGACCCAGTCATCAGGGACAGCAATAATCTGTAAGTGTAATCTCATAGAAGTCTACTAGGATATTATAAGTATTAAAGAAAAATCTCCACTTACTTCTGTCAAGAGGAAGTGAAATGGAGCAGTTTTGAGTTATGCCAGAGTAGTCTTTTCTCCAAGCCTAACTGATGTCTGGAAAGGCTATATCAGACTACAGTTTTTGTCAGGCTTCTTCAGGGGAGAAAGGAAATACAAATACAGTACTCAGATTTGTTCCACTGTAGCTATCATATTTTACTTGAAGAGAAGGAAGGAAGAGAAGCAGAGGTGTTCAAAAGCACAGACTCACTAAAAAGATATCCAGTCACTGGAAAATACTATGTTTCTCTTTCTGCCATTTTACTATCATCTTACTAGAAGTAAATATTTAATGATTCCTTGTATTCAGTAAATAATGTTCAGATATCAAGAAAGTACCTCAGGAGATACTTAAGGACAAGACAGAAGTAGATGTAAAAGAATACACATGAGAACCATATTCAAGTAACGCAAGTTTGTTGGAATCACTAGACCAGGACCTTAAAATAGCTAAATTCATATTCTGAGGGTTCTAATGAACAACATAGACAGAAAGAAGCCAGTATACAAGAACAGATGGACAAGATAAATAGGAAAAGAGAAATTTATAAAATAACAAAAACAAAAATAAGAAAGAAAAGATAAAAAGAAGAAGCTAGAAACCAAAAACACTGTAGCAGAAACAGGGAAGGCTTTGATGGCCTAATTTTCATTCTGTTTACAGTGGAAGAAGGAGTCTCTGGGCTTGAGGATCTTGTCATAGAAGTCTCCAAACCTGGAAGGCAAATATAAAGGCAATTGAAAAATAAATCGCACTATCCACAAGTTGTGGGTCAACTATGTAAGAATGACATATGTATATGGAAATAGCATGAAGATAAAAATAAAGGAAAATAAACAATATTTGAAATAATCCTGCCTGAGAAATTTTACAAATTAATATAGGACACAAAACTGCAAATTCACAAAATACCAAGCTGGACAAATCCTGCCCCACCCCACCCAAAACTGTACATAACCATATCATTTGAACTACTAAAAATATGAGATAAAATTCAAACCCTAGAAGCAGGCATAACAACAGAACACCTCACTAGTAGAAGAGCAAAACTAAAATCACATCCAAATTCTCCTCTGAAAGGGAGTAAAATGCTAAGTTTGGGGAAAAAACAAACAAACAAACAAACAAGCAAACAAACAAAACACTGACAGAATTCTGGACCTTGTCAAGAATTCTTCTGAAGTGAGGTAGTGTGCTCGCTTCGGCAGCACATATACTGAAGTGAGGTAGAAATAAAGATATTCTCAGACTCAAAAAAGCTGGAATTTGTTGAAAATAAACCTACCTTGCACAAAATTCTTTAAAGTTTTCTTTAAAATGAAAAATAAAAATTATTTAGAGCGGAACAAAACTATATGGAGGCCAAAACCTTTGATCTACAGAAAGAAAGAACATTGTTGAAAAAATAATGAAAATAAAACAATCTAACAGATTCTAGTTTACTTAAAAAAAATAACAAGACTACATTGCATTATATAAGATTATGTGTGTGTATATAGATATATATGTTTATGCTTATGTATTAATGAATTACATGATACAAATTTTCCAAATAACAAGATTTTGAGAGTTTTCACCAGAAAGAAATGACAAATGTTTGAGGAGCGAAATGTATCTAACTTGATTTAAACATTAGACAATGTATGCTTGTATTGAAAGATCACATGATACCCCATTAACATGTCAAAAATGTATCAGTCAAAATAAATTTTATTTGAAAAAGAAGAAAGGCTGGAAAAGGAAGGAATTGAAATTATTTTTGTATTATCATTATATTATGGGTAATGCATACTATTTAGGAAGTGGTATAGTGTTATTGAAAGGTGAATTTGGATTGTGAAAGTATATTTCAAATGCTAGAACAATCAGTAAAAAAGGTAAAAAAAAGAAAAGTAGCTCATATGCTCAGAAAGGTGAGAAAATAAAATAATATAAAATGCTGAATTGACGCAAAAATAGAGAGAAAACTGTGGAAGACAAAAATAGTAATAAAAACCAAGGATTAAATACAGATAATACTAACATAAATAGTCAATATCATTCTAACTGTTTATATAATCACCTTGACTATCAATGTTATAAATATACAAATTTTAAAAAGATTTTTAGAGTGGATCTGTAAACAATACCTAAGTATTGTGTACAGGAAGCATTTTTTAAATAAAATGACTCATACAGTTGAAAAGTAAGTGCATAGGCAAAGATATACTATGAAAACCTGAATTTGAAAAGGGGGAGCTAGTTTATGAATTTGGGACATGATAGAACTTGGCAAAATAAAAGTCCTCAGAGGCAGAAAGGGATATTACATAATGATAAATATTTTGATTGTTCAAGAAGACAAACCAGTCCTTACTGTGTATGTGTGTACATAACAGCATGGTGTCAAAATACATGAGGAGAAAAGCTAATAGGATCACAAGGATTTATTCACTATTATGGGTGGAGCTTTCAAAAGCTCTTTATCAGAAATGGACAGAAGCAGCAGGCAGAAATTAATGTGGACAAAGCTAAACTCAGACTCATCCATCAACTATACACAGCTGACACCTCTAAACCTCCTCACAGAATACACATTATTCTCAATGCTGAATGGAATATTATCCAGGACAGGCCTCATGCAGGTCTATGAAACTCACCTTCACACATGTAAAGGAATAGAAATCATACAGTGTCTTTTCTCAGACCAGAATGAAATTAAACAAGAAATCAGGAACAGAAACATAATGGCAAATTCTAAATTACTTGTAGATTAAACAACACCCTTCTTACAACACACGGGTAAAAGAAGAAACCTCAAGAGAATTTTAAAAAACATTTTCTACAAAATGAAAATAAAAACACAATTGAAATATGCGTGCTGTAGTGATAGCAGTGCTTAGAAATTTATAGCATTGATTACGCATATTAAAATAGAAGAAAAATCACAGATCGATATTCTAAGTTTCCACATTAAGAAACTAGAAGTAAAGAATTAAATCCAGAGTAATCAGAATGATATAGAAAATAAAATTTAGAGTAGAAATCAGTGAACCTGGAAACAGGAAAACAAGAGAGAAAAATCAAGGAAACCAAAGATAAGTTTTGTAAATATCCATAATATTGATAAGGGTTTAGTTAGGAAAAAAAGAAAAAAGAAAAGGGCACCACTTACTAATATCACAAATGAAAGAGGGAACATAAGTATTTGATCTCAAAATATTAAAAGAATAATAAAGGAATATTATTAACAACATTATTCTAAGAAATTTGAAAATCTAGAAGAAAGGGACCAAGTCTTTGAATTGTGCAGTCTACACGAATCACACAAGAAGATACAGCCTAGACAGACTTAGTAAGGAAATGGAATTACATATAGTCATTGTCCGAAACATAAAGCGCCAAGCTCAGGTAGGATCAATGGTGTGTTCTATCTTACTTTTAAAGAATAAATTGTATCACTTTTCTACAATCTCTTCCAGAAAATAAAAATAGCACGAATAATTCATTATATGAGGCCAGTGTTCCCCTAGTACCACATCAGACAACAACAAAAGAGTAGAGATCTATATTTTTCATGAATTTAGATGTAAAAATTCTTACCATAAAAACATTAGTAAATTGAATCATTGTTGTATTTGCAACCAAGTGGGATTTACCAACAAGCCTAATGAAATCTAATAGCAATTCATAATAAAAATTCTTATGGAGATGAAACTTTCTCAATTTGATAAGAACATATTTAATAATGATCAGTAACAATTTTACTCATAATTGCCGAAACCAGAATGAAATGAGATGTCTTTCAAAAGGTGAATGAATAAATCAAGTGTAGTACATCTAGACCATGAAATATCATTCAGCTCTTAAAATTAAAGAGCTGTCAAGCCATAAAAAATATGGAACGTGCTTATAATTAAGTAAAATAACGTAATCCGAAAGGATTACATTTAGTTTAAATCTAACAACACTATGTTCTGAAAAGCCAAAATTATGGAGACTAAAAAGATCAGTAGTCTTCAGGTGTTGGGGGAAATAGTAGGATTTAGAGGATTTAGGTGGCACAGAGGTTTTAAAGGCAGAGAAACACTACGATACTATAACGGTAGAAGTACATCATTATTCATTTGTCCAAACCTATAGATTGCTTGATAGAAAGAGCAGATCCTAATGTACAATATAGATTCTGTATAAGAATAATGTGTAAATACACTAGGTTCAACAATAACGGCACTTGCATCATCCCGGTGGAGAATAAAGATAAAGGTGGCCGTGATAATGCACAGGCTGAAGGTAAATGGGAAATCTCTGCACCTTTTGTCCAATTTTTGTGTAAACTTAAAGCTCTTCCCAAAGTATTTTATACGCAAACACCTTGGCCATGGAGGTGGTGGCCCTCTGTCTTCCTTTGACAAACAGAAGACAGGAAGCAGGTCTGTAACTTCTAAGGCTGGCTGGCCTTTAGGAGATCTATACCTTTTGCCTTCACCACTTTGAAATTTGTCTTAGATCCAGCTGCCATGCTGTGAGGAAAACTAAGAAGTCACGTTAGGAGCCACATGTGGAGAAGAAGGAAAGCTCTTGACCAAGAGTCTCAGCTAACCTCCCAGTTAGCAGCTAGCCTGACAGCTTTGGCAAACCCTTTTGGAAATTCCAATCATATTGTGCCCTAAGTGACACTATAGGAGGTGATAGAATAGCAGCAGTGTGGTCTGCTCCACATCACAAGTCATGGGAGATAAGTAGCTTTGGTTGTCGCTCTAATCTTGAAATTTTTGTAATGATTTGTAATGCAGCAATATAATGGAAATACTGAGTCGTAAGAGGTCAGCAGATACTCAAAAATAAATACATATATATTAAATATTATATGTAGTGGGAAAAGATTAGGCTTGTAATCACTGTACACATTTTAAGCTCCAGATCTTCATTTGTTAGCTGAGGGATTTTGAACAAATCACTAATTTCTTCATCAATAAATTGGAGATTATAATACTTTGCAAAACTTGAAGAATTGCTGAAAAAGAGTATGCACACAAAAAGTCTTTTAAACAACTAAGTTCTACTTAAACACATGACAGTATTTCTATGTCTATCATAAATCAGGAATTATTATCTTGTTATTAGAATTTTAGAGTAACAATATGTTTGGTTAGGATATGAGTCTCATTAAAGAAAGGCAGTTTAGAGAAGGTAAAAGTTGCATTTGATTTCCATAATATTATTTTAATAACATCTTTTGACATGTACCCTAATTTGAAAGAAAAACAGTATCCAATTTTAGCTTATTCAAATATGTTAAGGTACCTCATACAATCACAAGAACTATCCTTTTCAGTTTGCTGAGAACCCATAAAATTGTTTGTACCATGTGAAACTCCACATTATCTTTTTCCATGTATTTTTCATTTTGTTATTCTAAAGTTCTAAAGTTTCCTTTGTTCTAAATTTTAATTTTCATTAATATCCCTGTTTTTGTTCATTTGCTCTGCAAGATGGGGAATATAAGGAAGATAATGTAGGTAAACTAACATTCAGTCTCTACGTCTCAGGATACTGCAGATGGGACGTGAATCATTTGTAGAACAATTTGATAGAATAGTGCAAAAGTGTTGTATATGAAAAAGATACAATGGAATTAAATCAAAACTGTTATTTTCTGTGGGTTTTGTTTGTTTGTTTTTTTCCTTCAGGAAAATTCCTTTTTTATGCAATGTGATTAGTAACCAGAAATATTGGATCATATGAAAAGTTTGATTAAAAATTCAATAAACCTTTTAAAAAGGCCAACATTTCACCTTCCATGTCTTCCTATAAAATGGTGATAAAAAGAGATCAAAGGCAAGCCATAGTGTTTTGTGTGTCAGAGTGCATTTAAGAAAGAACAGAGAAAAAAATGAAGCTGAGATTTTACTAGATAAAAACATTTTGTCCTTTTCATGGTTAGTATAATGCTGGGACATTTTTAAACTTGTTATAGAAGACCCATTAAATTTTACTGCTGAAATTGGAGGGAGAAAATTACACACATGGGGTCTGTAACAGGTTTTGTGTCTAACAGCTTTGACACTATCACACTGATTTTTGTCCCTGCCCTGATGGGTAGCCTTGAGAAGTGTCTGTTGTCTGGAGTCTAATGTCACAGCAATTAAATTCCCACAGGAAGCAGCAGCTTTAGGAGATGTGATTAGATTGGAGACACTGATGCTTGTTTTGATTTTGAAAATGCATCATCGATCATGGCTACTGATTTCAGCAAGAGCTCTCACTGAGGGGAGGAGCAGGCTAAGCTTCTGGCTTTATATTTAACTTTGGATAAAATGAAGTCTTTCCTAGCCTGTCAAGACTTTACTGTGATATGTGGCCCATGCCTTTAGCAGATAATCCCAAGGATGTCAAATAACCTTTATTTCCCAGAGGTCATGTTGATCTTTTTCTTTTCAGGCTGACCTCAGAACAGACCTATTCATTTTACATCTGACATCAGACCATGAGAAAACAGAGTAAGTTTTATCTTTTTTCCAAGGCACGTTGAGATGCTTCTTGCTGTTATTGTTGATAATATGCACCCCTACTCTGGAGTGTTTGTATCAATATGATCAGTAGAATATCAAAGAAATTCTACACACCTAAGTGTATTGATTTTTATAAACAAAGGAATGAAATTATTAATTCTCAGTAGTTTCTTAGTTAGATAATGTAAGAATTCCCAGAACACATTTTTGATTGGTTTTGACTGTGTTGTAAGCACTTCATATTTCTCATATTTTCTGTTTAAAGGTTGTAGAGAATGCCAAGCCTGGTATTATTGGTATGGATGCCAAAAGAGAAAAAAATCAATAACCCAAAACAACAAATCGAAAGCAAAAAAAAAAAAAAAACAAAAAACAAAAAAAAAAAAACCTCAAGAGCATATTCTAGGAAAGAAATAAACTATGTTAGTTAATCAGTCATTCTCCTACATATATTCCTCTCCTAAATAAACCACAGACTGGTAGTTAAAGGGCAAAGCTTTCTCCAGTGAGCATTTCTGGAGTAGATTTCTCTTTCTCACAGCTCTGAGTCCCATGTGCCAAAGGGCAATCTTCGATTGGCTTCTGTATTTGAACATCAAGTTAAATGCATCTGATCATAATATTGAATACAGGATTCTTTTATTCAAACAATACTGCCCTGTATTACAGGTGGCTCCACAAGTTGATTTGGTAGAGTAAAATGAACTATGCATGTAGACATAAAGTGAATTGTGAAACCAAGTGAATAACTGACCAATTATATAAGCAACATTAGCTAATCTATTGAAAATCTTCTTGATGTCTCTCAAAACATATTGAAAGTTTTCTTTTATTTTTGCTGTCAAATTATCTTCAGATTAATTTCTGTTAAAGTATTTGAAAGTTATCTTGGAAATAAAAACTTAAAAAGTGAAAAATCCCCCTTTTTGTTATAATGATGTTGGGAATCCTTACAAATTTTAGGTTTCAATTCTTCATCAGATATATCTCTTGAAAATATTTTCTCCCCTTATTTCATTTGTCTCTTTACTTTTCTCATTTTTTCCATTGCTTTTTAGAAGCTTTTCACTAAGATGCAATCCCATTTATGTATTTTGCTGTTGTTAGCTGTACTTTTAGGGTTGTATGAGAAAGTTGTTACCCAACACATTGTTGAGGAGCCTGTTCTTCTTTTAATTGCTTTGGATTTTCAGATGTTATACCTATGTTTATTTCATGTGCAAAGTTTATATATGAGGAAATAACATCCAGAGACATAAAATCATCTAAGAAAGCAAGGCGAGTGGTCTGAATAAAGATTTCATGAATGAAGACTTACAAATTGCTGGTAGATATATGGATACATGCTCGATATTTTAATGATCACGAAAATGCAAACTAAAGCCACAAAGATATACTGCTTTGCACTTGTTAGAATGACTATTATCAGCGAGACAAAAGATGACAAGTGTTGGTGAGAAAGTGGAGGAAAATGATCCCCATTACATAGTGGCTTGGATTCCGAATGTAGATTAGTATACCATATGGAAAATGGTATTTTAATCCCAAAACCAAGTGTAAAATTACCATATGATCTAGCAATTCCAATTCTGGGAATATAGCCAAAGGAATAATATCAGTATGTTGAAGGAATATCTGTATCCCCATGTTTATTTTGACACTTTATATAACAGCCAAGATATGGTATATTAGTCAGCTTTTATCACTGTGACAAAATACCTGAGGAAAAAATTTAGAGAAGGAAAAGCTTATTTGGGATAATGGTTCTGGAGCTTTCCATCCATGGTATCTTGGGTCCATTGTTTCTGGCTCTGCGGGGAGGTAAAGCATCATGCGGAGCGGGCATCTTAAAGCAAAACTGCTCGCGATATGGCAGTCAGGAAAGCAGGGAAACATGTATTCTCTTTAGTCATACAGTAAGAGACCTACTTCTTCAAATAGGTCCCACCTCCTAATAGCCTATTCAACTACTGATGAGCTTAGCCTTTTAATCGTCCAGTCAGTCCACTAGGCCTCACTTCTGAACATCATGGCAGTCATTATAAAGGCTTCAATACCTGGGTCTTTGGGGAGACACCTCATATTTAAATCACAGCATATGGAGTAAACCTAAGTGTTCTTTGATGGATGAATGGATAAAAATATATGTATTATACATTTGTGTAATAAAATGTTGTTCAGCCTTTAAAATGAAGGAATTCTGCCATTTGTGACAGTACACATGAATTCAGAGGACGTGATGCTAAGCAAAATAATCCGGGCATAGAAAGGCAAATGCTGCATGATTTTGCTTCTATGTGGAATCTAAAATGAATCTAAAGAAGTGGAGAGTGTAGTGGGTGGTTGCCAGGGCCTGGCAAAAAGGAGAAATGGGAAGGCGATGGTCAAAGGTTTAGATTTATGTGGCATGGTAATTAAGATTATAATCATGTTTCACATACTTGAAAATTTCTGAGAGTAGAAAGGTTCTAAATATTCTCACCATAAGAAAAAGAATATGTGAGATTATGAATATATTAAGTATCCTCATGTAATCATTTCACAAAGTTCCATCTGAAAATATTCCATTGTACATCATGAAGATATACAAATATATTTGTTAAGCACGACTTACTAAAACTGATAAAACAATGAAAAGGAAACAGTAAATAATTTTTTTTTTCTATTTGCATACACGCATATAACAATGTTGGAGAAAAGTAACAGTGTAAAATAAATCAGCACTCTAAAATATTTATTTTTACATTGAAACATAATTTCTTCTTTACCTTAAAATTGCTTCTCACAAAACAGGAATGATAATGCAATTATCAATGAAGAGAACACAATAATTGACATGTATATTCTTACGCTGCACACATAGGTTTAGATGGCTGGCTCCACAAGTGAGTTTTATGATGTTAGGAAATATGCATGATCTTCTTTATCCTCAATTTTCCTAATGGAAAATGGAGATTACAATAAAACTTAATTTACAGGGTTGTTTTGAGGCTATAATTAGAAAACACATATGGATGACTCTACTTGAGTGCTTGATGTAGGAAGGCAGTCAGGAAATATTGGTGTCTTCTAGGCTTACACTAGATGTACGATTTATAAGAAATAATATCTTTAAAATATTACTTTGCTGTAAAAAACAACCCTGGTCACACATTCATAGGTAACAAGTTGGGAGAAAACATTGAATCAGCAATGTTTAGTGCTTAGGATTCAAATTAAGACAAATTAGGAGCAAAAAGTTTGGGGTGATTCATGAGAGATTCATCACAGGCATCCAACACACACACACACACACACACATGCGCGTGTGCACACCTGACAGCAACAGAGAGATTCACTAGATATTCGGCAACTCCGAGGGAGGCTTCAGTTCCAGGAACCCTGACCCATCCTAGAACAAGTAATGACAAGCTGTGTCCACCAGGATGGTGAAACATGGATCAAGGACTCTGGCACAGAAGAATGTTCAATAGAGAGAGAATTATTAGCATGATTGAATGTGCAGAGGTGAGAAATAACTCTGAGAGGGCTAGAGCTAAAAGTAGGGCACAGATTATGATGAATAAAGGATGGAAATTCACACAAGCATCAGTCATGAAGGACCTTGAATGTCCTGTTAAGGTGTTCTGACTTTGTTTTCAGAACATTTTTATTTATTTATTTTTTAAATTTTTTTCATAAGAACATTTTTAAAAGATCATTACAGCAGTACCGGAACAGGTATGTTTACAAGGGTCTCTAAGACATCTTTTGGCTACTTTCTCGTAAGAGTCATTTTCCTGTCACCGGGGCCAAATACCTGAGACTACAATGTAAAGAAGGAGAGGTTCGTTTCCGACTCATGGTTTCAGACAGTTCATACCAGGCACAGGTGGCTGGCTCTGAGGTAGAAATGATGATGGCGCAAGGGCAAAGTCTGAGGAAGTCTGCTCAACACATAGCAGCCAGAAGGAGAGAGAGAAAGCAGGAGGGAGAAAGGGAGATAGAGCCTCCAAAGGCTACGTGTTCAAATTTTTCCAAACCCCTCCAAAATTGTCCCAAAGGTTTCTAAGCCGCATGGTGAGGTAGAGTTGCAACAACGACCCCACTTCTCCAGTGCGTATTATAAGTGATGTTCCTGTTATTGGGATGAAATAACTAATGCATGCAACATAGGGGGAGGTTTATTTTGGCACATGGATGCAGTCCATGGTCTACTGGCTTCAAGGCAGAAATGGCATGGTGGAAGGGCAAGGAAGAGGAAATCTGCTCAATCAGAGCAACCTGATAGCAGGGAAAGAAGGAGCTGAGGAGGGAAGTATCCTCTCCAAAGGCACATGCTTAGTGGCACGCCTCTCCGATCAGGCCTCACGGCCCAAGGGCACACTCAGCCTTGACCTCGTCATTGGGTCTGTCCACTGATGGTGAGTACAGTGCCGCCATAATCCAGTCGCCTTCTGCAAGTCCCACCTCTGAATACCTAAAACTTCGGGGGATATTTGAGTTCCCAACTCTAATAGACCTTAATCCTCTTAGCATAAGATGTCTTAAGTCAAAAATCTTCATCAAATAAAGTTTTTGAATTATTAAATTATATGTGGACTTTTTGAGATGGGAACAGGTACAAATGTCACCTCACATAAAACATACACATGCACTCACACATACACTGATGGGTCCTCTTACTCATCAAATGCTATTTCTATTTCACCCCAAATGGGCTCTATAATAATCGTTTCTGATAAGGTCACCTCAAGACAACTGCATTTTAAAAATTCTCAGACTCTCTGGAAGTGGATTGACATTACTGTAATTAAACCTGAGTCAATATAAAACATAATTTATGAACATGCAGAAAAATATACACAGAAAACTGAGCATGAAATTTGACAGTCCTACTTCAAGAACAAAGAGTCAAGGGTTTTGTCAAAATGAGCAAAATTAGAATAACATAATGAGAATGAAATGAGTTGTAGTGGAGGAGATTTTTAAATTCACTAATGCTGAAAAAGAGAGTTAGTCTTCAAACATATATAATATTTTGCCAAAGTAAGTTTTCCCAGAGTGATTTTTGCTATACAGTATTGGGATATTCTACAACATCTCACACACACACACACACACCCACACACACACACGTAAGTTTTGCAAGAACCACTGCTATAAATGTTTTTAAAAATTCATACCCAGAGTAGCACTGAGGTAATTTGGGTATTTTATGTGATGGGAGCTTTTTGGAGAAATGGGAGGGAGAGAAGAGGAAAAGTAATGTCTGCTTTCAAAAGTGATCATTTAGTAATCAGAATTTTCAATGTTCAGGGTATGAACTAGAGTTTTGGGGTAAATGATTAAGAAGTCTCATCTATTAAAGATTACATCTCAATAACATTGTAATAAAAATCTTAACTATGATTCCCGAATCGCCTGGCATTATTGAACTGGAATTATTTCTTCTCTATATAGATAGATGATAGGTAGATAGATAGATAGATAGATAGATTCACTATCGATACACAGAAGTCAAATGGCTTCTGTAGTTTGTTTTTTTTTCACATAGGCAAGTATTTGACATGAAATTATTTTATGTCCTGCACTAGATCCCCAACCCTTTTTTAAACATTTGTTTTGTTTTGTTTTGGTTTGGTTTGGACTGGATTTGTTTTGCTTCTGAGGCAGGGTCTCACAAAGTCACAAGTTACCCAGACTGGGATTGAACTTGTGATCCTTCTGCCTCAGCCTGCCAGGTTGTGGGTATTACAGGTGTGGGTCATCATGCTCTGCTTGTGAACAACAAATTTAGTAATGTATCTCTTTAACTGGAGAGTTCCTAACAGAATAAAGAGAAATTAAGTTATATTAAAACTACTGTTTTATTCCTCATAAAATGGGAAATCTGATGTTATTCAGATACTTTGGCAAGTATAACTTCTTCAACTTTAGAGAAAGCAATGATGTACCTACTACTAAATAAACTATTAAATAGTATGCATCTGCAGACATAGGATAATGAAGTAATTATTTGACCGCTCTAGTAAATTTTGCAAAAGCAAAATTGATTTTTTTCCTGGGTTCGTGGACACAGCTTATTGCACAAACGGAGTGAAATACCAATGGCTGATGAAGACTCACGCTGCCTCTTATTTTATTTTTGGTGCACTTTTGCTTTAAATTGACATTTTAGGCGATGCTGCTTTCATTTAAATGTAATAATGTTTATAAAATATAGCTCACAGTATGTATCAAATATAACAAAGAATGAAAAGAGACAGTGAAAAAAAGGCAGAGAGAGATAAATGTGGAATAGTATTTTTGGAGTAAATAACACTTAATGGCCTTGCCCATGTTTTCATGTAAGTACCATATCACAGAAAAAATACTGTAAGCTTAAGTACAACCTAAGATTGTCAGGAGAACTGATTAATTTTGCTCTCATTCCCATTTTCTCAACAATCTTTGTCTTCAGAGTGGATAAATGCAGTGTCACTCTGGGTTCGCTTGGCAATCTTAAAATTGTCACGGGAATGGATTGGGTGCCGTTTCCCTTTCTTGTTACAATCTTTGTCATGAGCACTCACAGACCTTTTAATGCTTGATATGCCTCGT
Source organism: Hystrix cristata (assembly GCA_004026905.1). Taxonomy (NCBI): domain Eukaryota; kingdom Metazoa; phylum Chordata; class Mammalia; order Rodentia; family Hystricidae; genus Hystrix; species Hystrix cristata. The sequence goes on from PVJO010019750.1 coordinate 23,615, forward strand.
TCTCATTACGTATTCTCATTCCCATAACAAAGATTATAATGAAAGAAGAAAATGTCATAAAATTAATCCATTCTCATAACAGTGTGTAACGAGGGCAGAAAATTGAGCAAAATTAATCCGTTCTCATTACAATCTGAAGATTGTAATGAGAACAGAAAATGGCATGAAATTCATCCTTCTTGTGACAATCTTTAAATTTTAACAGGGCAGGAATGGGATACAAGATTAACAAGCCTTGCAGACAAAAGCTCTAACTAGGGCTGAAAATCATATAAAATTAATTTGGGTGTGTGCACATACGAGTGTGAGAGTGTGTGAACGTGTGTGTTCGACAAAGGCCTGAAAGGCTGAAATTATAATGCTTGGCTCCGTTGGAATGTCATGTTTAAAATCGGTAACTGTTTTAAATTGCCTTAAAATATTAGAGCCTGACTTTGCCAGGATGGTGAACTGAGACAAATATGCACATTCACTCTTACAGTAGACCCTGAGGGTAGACTCTTCAATGAGAAAGATAGTAACGAAAGTGAAATTTGTTACTGAATTCATGAATAACTAATCTGATAGCCTATAACTTTATTTAAAAATATTAATTTAAAAGGAATAGCAGTATATTTAGCTTTACACAGGAAAAAAATTATGCACCACAAATAACCGCACATTTGTAAACACCACTCACCCATGTGTTTCAGTGTATACAACAGTCTACCACATTGAGGCTATGGAACTAGCCTAACAAACATCAGTGTTCAAATATGCAGGATTTCGGTTTACACTAATTTTTTTTTATGGTTTAATTTTAGACATCCTCAGTTGCCAAAAGGAAAGTCAGACAACACTTGCATAGGGTGCAAATATATTCAAACAGGACATGAACAACTATTTATTTGCCTGCATAATTAAAATGTAAACAATGTAATGAAGTAATGTATTAATTATTCTTTTATGGGCACACATATTTGTGCAAAGAATGTATTTTATGAATACTTATTTAGTACTTTATTAAAACGTACGTTATACAAATAGATTTATGAATACACACACATTTTATAACAATTATAAACTTTAACCAGCGTTAGAAGGCTTATTACAAGCAAGTGATGATTTCAATTACTTAAACCTTAATCCCTCATTTTAAATATATATTAGGAGTTAGTAATAAATTGCAATAATATTAAATATTTCAAAAAACTTTACTTGTATAACCTCAAAATGAAAAGCCTCATTTGTAAAGTTGTTTTTCCCTTTATAGGACTCTGTACTTCTAGACATTTTTAGAAAATTGCAAGTATATCAATGAAATTGCAACAAATTATTAGATGCAAACCTATTTTATGGTATTTGCCTGATACTTTAAAAAGAAATATCCATTTGAAAACCTTGCTGTTACATATAATTATTTCACTTGTTGAGAATGTATTATTGAACATCAATTGTCTTAAACATAAAAGATAGTATTTTTAAAAATTGGAGGTTTAGCTAGCCTGTTTAAGTAATACGCTTAATTTTAGTTGCTGCTGTTAGGTTTTTCCAATCTGGAGTGGAGGTTTGAATGATTTACTTAGTTTTATCTTCCACCATTTCTTTTGACAAGAAAAATATACAATTGTAACTACAATTAAGGTTGCATTTTGGATAAAATGACAATATTAGTGACTAATCAAAATAAGGAAGTCTGGACATGGCTTTAGCTCTGTATTTTGGGAAACAAGCAAGGCTTGGACTTAAATTGCCACCCATTTTTCAACATCCAGAGAGAAGATAAATATAGTGATTCATAGTACTTGTGAAAACCTTCAGAAAGTAAACCTTTTGCTTCATGGAAAAATGAGAAATTTGGGAGGTTGCACTTTTCATCATCAACAAAAGCTATTTTTGCAGACCAAAGAAGAAATGAAAAACTTTTCATTTATTTAGCTGTTCCTGGAAAGGTTGCAAAAGGTCCCATCATGAAAGACGTAAAGGAAGACCCGTTCACAGAGAGCTTTGAAAGAACAACATCATAAGCGCAGATTCATATGGTAGGTGGAATATTGCCAGGAGGTACAGGGGCCAAAAGCACCAGGACGCGATCCCAGAAAGAGCAGATCTTCTCTGTACTTTTTCCATTGTTCCTACCTTTTTTATACTTAGCTATAGGTATGTTCCATTTCATGTACAATTCGTGAAAATCCATGTTTCAAAAAAATGAGTAAGAATTCCCTTTGAGTTCATTTTTACTATTATGTTGTGAACCAGCTTTATAAAGTATGTATCTTCTTTTAATTGAAAGAGTTCATTCTAATTTGTTTGTTTGTTTTGAGGCAGGATCTTGCTGTGTAGTTGAGGCTGGCCTTAAACTCATTATATAGCACAGGCTGACCTTGAACTCATGGCAATCCTCCTGCCTCAGCCTCCCAAGTACTGGGTTTACAGGCATGTGCCACCATGCCCAGCTTATTGTACTTATTTTTTCTTAATCTTTTAAACTTTATTTTGACTGATACATAAAAGCATACCAATTGTTCATGTTTATGGGGTACCTTGTAAATTTTGACGCATACATGAATTGAATAATGTTTAAATCAGTTTAAACATTTCTATCACCTCAAAAAATTATCATTTCTTTATAAAGAAAACTTTTGATGCATTTTCTTCTAGCTTTTTGGAATATACAGTGCACTATTGATATTCTTGTTTGCCCTGCTGCTCAACACCATAGAAGAACTTCTTGCTTCTACCTAATTGCATTTTAGTAACCATTGTACAACATCTCTCCATCTTTCCTCCATCCCCTGCTGTGGTAGACTCAATATTGTGGTCAACTTGAGCAGGACTGAGTTGGTGGGTTCTGGGTGTAGAGGATCCACCTGAGGTTATTGCTGACACAGCATAAGGGAGAACAGGAGCAGAAGATAGGGACTGGCTGTTTCCCAGGAGACAGATGATTTTCCTGAAGGGGACTCAGCTGTTCTCCTTGCAGAAGGAGCTCGGGGCCTGCTGTCATCAGGGATGGCTGCTGTTTGCTTTAGGGGAGCTCTGGTCTTCATCTCTGCTGCAAGCATTGTGTTCTGGTACCAGTATAGACTTCAGCCTTTTAGTGCACACATGGATGTACATGGGACAGTGCTGTGGGCTCCCGACCCTTGGTTAGATTTTTCAGGTGTCCATTGCATAGGCAGACATTTAACACTCTTCCTGCATTTGGTTTGGATGTGAATGTTGTAACTTGTAATTGTCCTGTATTAAGTCTGCCCTCTTGCAAACCATTGACTCTAGAAAAGTAACTACTACACCTACTTTCCCGGGCCTCTGGTAAAAAATGTACTCTTATAATTCCAGGGCAACAAATGCCACTGTCAGAATGAGCCACCATTTAAGGTACATAAACAGAATGTACTGATGTGGTTTGCCAATGTCTTTCGAGCTGAAGTTGGTGGGAGATGTTATTAAATAAAAATAAATGCTGTGAAGTATTCCTGATATGAGAAAAGTGATAAATCCCTTTCAGTAGATGAAGACTTTTATTATACTATTTTGGGATTACTCAAGTGGCAGGTGAATGAAAGCAATGATTTAAAACAGGCATGATGGGAAGTTAGAATTCTAAGTAAATGGTGGACATCCAAAGTGACTTTGTTGCTATGTAAGCCAGATCGTCTTATTATTCAGACTCAGCAATAGATCGTCTTATTATTCAGACTCAGGGATTAAAAACCTCAACATAGCAACGGGATTAAAGTAGGACTTTGGACTTGGTTAAATTTTTGGCACTTTGTCAATATAAAAAAATGCCCTGTCTGATATCTAACATGTCTTAAATAATGTATAGATTGCTCATTATTTAATTTCGTTTAATGGATATTTTCCCACATACAATGTGGAGAAAAGGTAACAATGTAAGGAAAAAAGAATGTTGAAAAACTAGCACACATTGTATTTTACCCTTTGTAATTGTCTTTCTCCATTTTAAAAGTTTTTCCTGAATAACTGTTATGTTTTTCATCTAAGTATTTTGAAAATATTCCTTATCCTGTTTCCCAGTGATATTTCTCCCACTGCTTTCAGCATTCAATGGTGAAGAATTCTCTCAGGAAATGACAACCTTTAAATGGACTACTACTTATTTATTGTTCAAAATTATTTTGAAAACATGGAATTTTCTGCATTATATTAATAGGTGGAAAGTTCCAGGGTCATAAAGGAGGTCACTGTCTCTGAAGTGAAATAAACGATGAGGAAAACAGAAGAGAACATCAGAAATATAACATGGGTTGGGAGGACAAGGTGACATAAGCTAGTGTAAGAAATTTGCCTTTTATTCAAAGTGAAAAGAGAAACTGTTGCTGAGTCTGACTAATAAGATGATCTGGCTTACGTAGCGACAAAGTCACTTTGGATGTTGGGTTTAAGGTAGATGTAAAGGGAGTTCGGGTAGAGGTGGGAGAGCAATTAGGAGGTTGTTTCAAGGTAATGGCTCATGCTGGGGTGGTGGCAGCAGAAGTGTGATGATGGTTAGGGTGGAAGGGAGAGTCACCATAGTTTCTAGGCAGATTGGACATAGTTTTGAAAAAAAAATATGACAATCAATGTTTACTCCAAATTTCTTGCCAAGTTATTTCTTCCCATGGTTCTCCTTTTCTCATTTGTCATCAGCTGCATGCTGCCCTTTGCCCTTCGTCTTGCCCTCTCTGAACAAAGACCTGTCATCTCTTGTGTGACTCCACATGTGAAAGTGGGGATGAAAGTCCCAGAGGGTCCTCCATCAGGTTCACCACGTTTATTTCTGTCTCATACTTCAGAACTGCAGAGTTCATCCTTGCTGAGGTGAACGTAGTTATCGCGACACAGTTATTTCTTTGAAAAGGGGGGTTCTGTTAGTGCAGAGTAGTTGGGAGAATTATTCCAGCAACCAACGATTCCTGTTACAGACAGCAAGTCATGGCTTCAATTAAATAAAACAGTTTTACCTGGTCTTATTCTGTCCCTGGCCTTCCGCGGTGGCATGGAATTCAGCACACACGTGTAGTTTTCACCCAACGGTTCAACTATTCTTATTTGATAGTTTGGCTGATCTGAATCAGGGAAAAACAGTTGTGTAAGGAAACCTTGTAATTATGGCACTAGTATTTCTTTCACTAAGAAATACTAGTGCCATACATTTTAAATTTTACTTAATCCAAACTAGCAGGTGATCCTTCAATGCTGAGTTGTTTTTCTATTTACTTCTCTGTGACTATATTCTGGTTTAAATGGATCCTAAATGGGGAGATCGCAAAGAGATGCACCATTTGCAAATTGGAACTTTGCTTACTTTGGATTTTGCTAATGAAAGTTGGCTAAGAAATACAAGGTTTTTTTTTTTTTAATTTTCAGATCATTAACTTAGTAAAATGTGTAGATATGGTGGACTTTTTAAGAGGGAAGACATTTAGAAATTAAAAGAGCTAGTTATCGATTAGCAGGGCTAATGATGGTGACAATAATGACCACTAGTAGTAGATGAGTTTTTATATGTATTTTGTACTGGGGATTGAACCATCACACTGAGCTACATCCAGGCCCTTTTTTATTTTGTGTGTCCGGATAGGGTCTTGTGAAATCACTAAGTTACCCAGATTGGGCTTGAACTTGTGATTCTCCTTCCTCAGCCCCCAGAGAGCTGGGGTCATTGTTTTTAAAGTAAATTGTGTATACTTACTCCATCCTCACACCAATCTGCGTGGTGTCACACAGAATAGGAACATAGCTCACGGTAATAAAGATAGTAGATACAAATTTTACTGTAATAGGAACTATTGTACCTGAGATATAGCTGTATTTCTTTATTTAATGTTATCCTACCAAATTTTATAAATTTGGGCATAGAGATACGATGCCAGATAATATATAGTGTATTTAATAGGTAGTTTTGGAAACTTCCCCTCCAATTTCTCAGGACTTTTTACTCCTGATGTTGCTCCTATTTCCTCTTTATTGATTAGGTGGAAGGAAGTGTTACTCCCTAGACCACCAGGCCTGGTGGTCTTCTCTCCTGCCCTGTGCAGAGGAAGACCTCGTTGTCTCCGTTCCTGTAAACTCTTTGTTCAAATGATGTTAACTTTCTACACTGAAAGCTCTAATCCCTGGAACACATAGTCTTTATTTCCTCTAGTTTAGGACTAAATGGAAGTTCATCCATTTGCCTCTCCTTTTACTTAAGGTGATGTTCTCTTGTCCTGTCATTGTCTTTGTATTAACAGTGATATTTCTCAAGGACCTGATGTAGTAAGACAGTGGCCCTAGGGCGGAAAACTGTTTTATGAATCTTAGGCCTTTCTTTCTTTCTTTCTTTCTTTCTTTCTTTCTTTCTTTCTTTCTTTCTTTCTTTCTTTCTTTCTTTCTTTCTTTCTTTCTTTCTTTCTCTTTTCTTCCTTCCTGCTCTCCTTCCTTCATCCCCCCCTTCTTTCTTCTCTCTCTTTTTGTTTTTTGAGACAGGGTCTTAGTGTATATTTCAGACTGGGTAGCAATCCTGCCTCAGCCTCCTAAGTAGACTCCCAAATGCTGGGGTTACAGGTGTGTGCCCTTCACCTGACCTCTTAGGCATTTCTGTATGATTTTCTACACAATTTCACCTATGATTTTAGATTATTTGATGACAATGCTGAGAGTTCCCACTGAGTTCTTTTAGTTTATACCATTTCGTCCCTCAAATTTTATTTTTGATTCTATTTATCAGCAGCGTTCATGAAATAATATTTACATTTTATGCAGTATGAATTTTTTGACCAGGAATATGTGGACTTCAGTATGTGTTAAGTATCTACACATTGAAAAATATAATTTTATACTCTCAATAAAAACCACTCCATTATGTTCAACCAGTAAAATTGCTGTATAATTCTTCACAATACTAAACGCATATAGTGATTCCGTGTTGTGTCTTAGGGAATATAGGTAATTTCCCTGGGATTTTACTGATGATACGCCACATACGATGCTACTTTATTAAAAGAAAAAAGATATGGGTGACACATATCGTCCAGCAGGATGAATGGAGAGAAAATGCTTTGTTTAGACATACCAGAAAAATACCACTTTATATGTAGACATTCATTAGCCTTTATTTCAGACAGTTCAGCAATTGTACCCTGTCAGAAATGACAGCTGTTTCTTATAAGCAAAGCCTCTCGTGAAAACTGATTCTGAATCTTAATAGCTCTGAAATTTCATGTGATGCTCTCTACAAGATAAGAAAATAAACATGGAGACTAAAACTAACTCAGAGACAATAAAGTCTCCTCCTTAGAACTGAGGCGGCTGATACTGAATGGAAAAAAAAAAAAACAAGAAGAATCATGTTTATTTGAGTCTCCAGGTGATTTGAGGTTGTGCTATAATGCCAGAGGTAGGAAAGATATTGTATTTTTTGTATCTTGTTTTCTTACCTGTGAAACAATAGAATGTATTTTAATTCTGGTAATAGATAGCTTTAAACTATTTGGGTAGAATAATACTTTTGAAATATTTCTATTATCTGTGCATATATTTTTTTTCTTGTAGAATTTTCTGGAACAGTTTGACAAAATCTTTTTCCCAGGACTTTATTTTATAAAACTGTTAACTAATCATATTAACAAAATAAAAGCGTAGGTGCATAGGAACAGAATGTTAACATCATAACACAATCTGCTCATTTATTTTTTTCAATATATTTGATATAGGAGAGGATTTATTTTTCTATCCAGCAATAATTCCCTGTCATTTTCTCTCTTCTTCTGTTGCAATGGAAATCCAGTCCACTTCAGCATCAGATCTACCAGTGACAGAGTGAGACTTTTTAAAAAAGGAAGCAATGAATTTACTGTTTAGACTTCAAATACTTCGCATTTAAGGAGTATAATTAATACAGAGTTTTCTCAAGGCCTTTATAATCTGTTTTAAGAGGGAGGGGTAAGACATTCCACATTGGACATAAATAATTAAAATATTCAGGTGAATATAAATTATTTGCAATGGCAGTTTATTGTTTCTCTTATCTTCTTCTGCACAGTGTGAGAATTGAGCAAAGAGGGAGATACACAACCATGACTCACATACTCAGCTGATTTCATTTCTTTACTGATGCATTAACAAATATGTCCAAAGTTTCCTTTCTACTTACCTTACTGTCATTTCATTCTGGATTGTTTTGGGTTGCTCTTTCTTTAAAAATAGTCACTGGATCCTAAGAAAGGTTGGTGGACTGTCCCCTGAGTGTTGGAGCCCTCCGTTTTGTTTTACGAACGACATAGACATTGTAATAAAACATTATATATAAGTTTAAAAATATTCAAAAAGTGTAAGTGCTATTAAAACCATGCTAAAACATATTGGGGTAAAAGCATTAAATGTGAAACTAATAATGAATTACATAAGTTATTACATTCAATATTACTAGGGAAGAATCTTAAGTCTTATATTTCAAAATCCATATTTCAAAAATATGATATATTTTTACTTTCTACTTTAATATTTCTTTAGTTTGAAATCATACAAGACTTTTTAAGAAATGTACCTTTAATAAATAAAATAATGTCATATTCAATTTGTATAATTATGAACTAAAAATCAGTGAAAAAATTAGAGAAAGTTATTTGATTGCCTGAATCATTGCTCAGTTATAACCAGAGAATAAAAACGATAAACCATAAAGCATCACAGTGATTATTGTATTCTCAGTATACTGTCATGAAAACGTACTTTCACAGTGGAAATTATATTTAACTTTTCTTCAGAGTGCTCCCTCTGTAGCTGTAGATGTCCCTACTTAACTTCATGTTCCAGTTTGCACAAATAGGTTTTCTTCTTTAATAGTTGCATATGAAAGTATATGGATAAGATTAAATTATGTTTTAAACATAATGCAGAAATATATGGATCAAAAAATGTTGACGTTCTTAAATTCTCACAAAATTTTATTCACTGTTGTAGACACACAACACAAATGGTAGCATGTTATACCTGTTTTGGTCAATTTTTTAATATATCACTTGGACAAACATAAGGCTTGACTATGATAAAAATAAATAAATATAAACATTTTAATGAGCTATTGTTCTTACTAGTGCTGCACAGTAGCAATAGTTTTAAGCTTCTTTGCAGTCTCTGTGGGTTAGGAATTTGGGGATGTCCTGGTAGAACAGCTCTGGCTTCAGGTCTCCCTTCAAATTGTAGCTACTTCTTCATCTGAGAGATGTTTATTCATTTCAGATGCCCATTTTTGGATAGGGTCTTTAAATTTGGGAGGTTTGATCTTTTTGAGTTCTTTATGAAAAAATGTTCAACATCATTGGTCATTCGAGAGATGCAGAGCAAAACAACACTAAGATACCATCTCACTCCAGAAAGAATAGCTATTATCAAGAAATCAACCAATAACAAGTGCTGGCGGGGCTGCGGGGAAAAAGGAACCCTTCTCCACTGTTGGTGGGAATGCAGACTGGTCCAACCACTGTGGAAATCAGTGTGGAGATTCCTCAGAAAACTACAACTAGAGGTTCCATTTGTCCCGGCTATTCCTCTGCTGGGTATCTTTCCAGAAGAATTAAAATCATCATATCACAGTGATATATGCACAACCATGTTCATAGCAGCACAATTTGTAATAGCTAAGTCTTGGAAACAACCTAAATGCCCAACAACTGATGAATGGCTAAAAAAGATGTGGTTTTTCTACACAATGGAGTACTACACCGCCATAAAAAGGGATAAACTAGAGTCATTTGTATATAAATGGATGTTCCTGGAGAACATACTATTAAGTGAAATAAATCAGACACTTATTAGTACACATAGAATTGTTTCTCTGATATGAGAAACCATAATTGTAAATAAGGACAAAGGGGTAGAATAGATATTATGTTTAAAAAAAAAAGAGAGATAGTATTCAAAAGAGAGAACTAGATAGGGAAAAGGGGGATAAAGAA